>JAODAL010059507.1:0-21437 GCA_025379985.1 Phyllomedusa bahiana
GTAAAAAAAATTCCTCTGAATTGTAAAAGGGGGTACAGGAAAACTTGCCCAATGTAGGTTTTAGAACGGGAGTAGGACCCGGACAGAAACAAAGTACAGAGAAATTTCCCCCAGCACGTTGAGTAAAATAAGAAAAAAATGCCAAAAAAAAGGGCATGGGGGGAAAACGGGGCTTTAAACCCCCAGTTTTTCCCAAAGTGAAGCTCAATTGGCCGATCATACGGGGGAAAGCGTCCCCGGGACAGGGACAGTATATTCATGAAACTAAAATGGTGGTTTGAAAGACTCCTTTTTCCGGGCACTTTTTAAATGGGGGGGTCATGCGGGTTTTGGGCTCTGCTGGGGCCCAGGACAATATATCAATGCCCGTAAAACTAAAATGGGGGTTGAAAGATTTTTTTTCCCGGGGCACTTTTTAATCTGTGGGTCGGGGACGGGTTTAATGGTCATTCTCGGTCAGGACGATTAGTCAATGTCCATGAAACAAAATGGTGGTTGAAGACTCCTTTTCCGGCACATTTTAAATGTGGGGGTCATGGGGGTTTGGGGCTCATGCTGGGCCCAGGACGGGACATATTGTCCAGTGAAACTAAAATGGGGTTGAAAGACCCCTTTTTTCCCGGGACTTTTTAAATGGGGGGGTCTGCTGGTTTGGGCTCATGCTGTGGCCGGAAGTATAGTCAATGCCCAGTGAAACTAAAATGGGGGTTTGAAGATTTTTTTTCCCGCATTTTTTAAATGGGGGTCATGAGGTTTGGGTCATGCTGTGGCCCAGGGGGGTATAGTAATGTCCAGTGAAACTAAAGGGTTGAAAGACCCTTTTCCCGGCATTTTTTGAATTGTGGGTCAGACGGGTTTTATGGTCATTCTGTGTACAAGAAGATATGTCAATGCCCAGTGAAACTAAATGGGGGTTAAAAGCCCTTTTTCTGGAATTTTTTTATCGGGGGGGTCATGAGGTTTTGGGGGCCATGCTGGTTCCAGGACGGGGATTTTCATGTCCAGTCAAGTAAGATGATGGTTCAAATCATATCCTTCTGGCACTTTTTAATTTGGGGTGATGCAGGTTTAAGGGGCTGCTGTGGTACAAGACAGGGATAGTGAATGTTGTGTTTTTTTTTTTGTGGGTTTTAAACCAAGTGTGTTCTAAAATGTAGCACGTATCCATTTGACTGTTGTGGATGTTAATTCCCGCTTCTCCAGCGTGTTTGGGTGTAAGAATGAAGGTGTTGTTGCTCTCCCATAGACTTTAATGGTCACCGCTCATAATCGACTGCTCACTATCGACTATCTTGTCGATGATGGTCAACTATCGACCATCGACCGATGTCGATGGCCAACGCAATCGCTCAACACTATTCATTACTATGTTCCTTGAATAAAAGTAAGAGGCTCATGTACAGAACCATACAACTGTATCAGTGATTTGTAGTCCAGTTGAGAACTGTTCTAATGATTAACTTTTGGAGGTTTCTGCACCTCCATATGACACTGTGTTTTACTCTAAAATTTTTCATGTGCAATTCATGAACAATGTTATTAAAATAAGTCATGGTATGTTCATGTAGATGGAAAGTAGAGATGATTCCATGAAAAAAAAAAAACCTTTATACAGTTTACCGTCAGGTTATTTTTTTATCCCTAAACATCTGGTCCATCAAAAAAAAAAAAAAGGCTTTAAATATATTCTCTAATGTTTCTGGATCTTAGCATTTAGCACTCTTACTAAACAAATACAGTAGCCCCAAGGATGTTATATATGGTCCTATGGCCTGAGGGTTCGAAAGGTCTTTTTACTACATAAGACGACAAGAATTTTACAAATGGCACCGGGTTAGTAGAGGGCACTCTGTTCAAGATTTGTACTGAAGCCAAGGATGTTCAAGCTATACCTCTATGTACTGTACCACATCAAATGTAAGTGGTACAGTACGCACATCGTTATACAGTATATTATGGTGCTTTATGGTTTTTTATACTGTCAAGTATATAAAGCCTAAAATGATGGTGTTTTTTCCCCTCTGAAACCATATAGAACCTTTTTTTGTATCTGTCTATTCCTACCAATTCCTTTTCACTCATGCAGGCAATTCCCCTTGATTTATACATGATACAGCACCTCTGATCCAGGACCTCTACTAAATCACAGTTTTCTCAAACATTGAATTTCGAAACAACAAATCACAAGCCACTCATGTAATGCAATTCATGTTTTTGTGTACTGCTTTACTTCACTTCATGCTGAAACTATATATAGAAAATGTTGATAGATGTTAGACCACCAGTGGGGAGGATGAATTGAGAAGCAGTCAGGTGATGAGGTGAGAACCCTTTTCATAGATGCCATATAGGAGTAAAAAGCAAAATAAAATATCTAACATCTCAGTTCTATTTATTGCTCGGTCAGTGGACTCTTTGAAGTAGTTTCTGGAATCCTATTTGCATTTAAGGCCATATTTTAATTACTATATTACATATAGTTCAATACTTTTATGGATATATTTTATCATTTAGATATTTTTTTTCTTTTTTATGTATCTTCCTCAAGAGGTCATAAAAGATTTCTGACAGTTGTTTTTCACTGTAACGTCATAGATAAAAGGCACAGTTGCAGATATAAACAGTGCCCTGTGGTCACAGTCATAGGCAAAGCTAAATCAAGTTAAGTACCTGCTGATTTGCTATGCAGGGGGCATTAAACGTACATGTGATTTCAAAGGGTCAGATATACGCAGCCACATTGCCTCTGCCTCTATAACTGCCTATGCCTCTAGCACTTAATATGTTCTGTAGAAGAGAAAACCAGATCTACAACTTATTTTGTCTTCTCTTTAGGGTATTCGGCCCCTGATCTGCATCTGCTCAATTGCAGAAGCAGGAGCTGCATGGTACATTTCTATTGACGTTGGTTTAAAGCACAGAACTGTGGATTTACAGCATGGGTCCTTCACAGGTTCATAAGGCAGATAAAAACAAGACTTTATGCTGGTTAAATACCAGGCTACCAGTAACGCAATGCAGCCAGGACCACTACTGTGTTTTTCTTCTTATTAGTTGTGAACTTAACTGGATACACAGATTCCTATGGATTATTTTATGGCTGTTTTGATGACCAAACACCATTCCGCCAGGATTGTTTTTTGGTCTTTTCAATTGCATGTCCAGGAGTTATGTAAATGTGTTTATCATTCATGTTGCTTTCAATGCTCTTTTTTTGAGTGATATGAAGATTCTAATTATTGACACCCACTATGGTCTAAAAGTAACAAAGTAAAAGTAAGTAATCACTGTCTCCTTAAGGAGCTCAATAGAAGATGAGAGGGGAAAGAGGAAGAGAAATATAGAGGCACCTTCCAGGTGTAGTATTAAGTATAACCACTCACAAAGTATAGTACTCTTGGAGTTGATGCACTCATCTAGTGCAGTTGTGCTATGGCAGGCACCACACTATTAAATGTTTTGTATGGATACTGCTGATGCTCCATACACTTATATCCACCGCTGCACTAGAGGAGAGAATTTTCCACTAATAGTGAGGAGATAGCTGGAGTATAATCTCAAGTTCTCAACAGACTCTTAAATAGAGCACATTGGCACTGGATCAGAACGCTATGTAGTCTTTAAAATACCTGTATATTTAACCAAGAACAGCATGTTTCATGTAACTCCATGGTTCCTTTGGTCCATCATGGGTTCTTTTGTGTGAAGAGTTTTGATCCAATGCCAGTGGGCTTCTTTTATGGTTTTGTTGGGAATTGGAAGTTACAGCTTATCCCTGAAAATATCACATAACCTCTATTAGAAAACAATATTGCTGAACAAAAAGTTGTCAAAACTTAACCTTTAATAAAATAAGTTTAAAAAGACCTTCTATATACAGATATACCCTTAACGGTCCATAATAAATAATATATACAACACGTATATAGCTGACAGTAAAGCAAACAAGGGTGAGCTGTCTAAAAAGGCTATATGAGTACACATGTTAGTAAGTTTGTAAACATGTAGGAAGAGTCAATAGTTTAAGGTTACTTACGGTACCTTCCCTCCTTTTACTTGTACTCATTTATACGTCCAGATGTCCCATCACTGCATAAAATCGCCATTGTAGTCCACAAAGGATGTGCATCAGTTAGTTTGGGCAGAAATAGCCCTGTACTGCCCTGCCTAAACCGTAGAGATGCTTTGCCGAAAAGAGCGCCTCCACCCTAGATGGCTTAACCTATCTAGCCCTTAACGCTCTTTTAGTCCAGACACATTTTTCGATGAAAACATGGTTTAAACTGCACCAAAAATAGACTAAATGTAGGTACAGATAATAATAGTATGGCTAGTGTGCAAAATGCATCTCAGGATAGGTCACCTAAGCTGCCAGGTCAAGTATGGATACCCCCAGCTTAGTTGAATTGGAAGTTGTACTCTAGCTTTCACCTAACTATTGGTAAGATATTGGTGAAATTGTTTATATATTTTTAACCACATATACATATACCTCATTACATAATCCATGCCCCGAAAAACTGTGGGCTCTATTGACATAGAAATAATGATGTTTAGAGGTATTGCTCAAAAAGGGATCTGTTTGGTCAAAAGCATTTAATCCAAAGTTGTCAAAATATTTGGGATTCAGTAACCACAAACCTAAATTCTCATGAAGTCTATGGGGAAAAAATACTGTATATGTTTTCTGGCCTCTGTAAAACCTCAACTGCAGCCAAACGCATGGAAACACTGTTGGATATTTGGGGAACATCTTGGGATCGCTAACCATAAGGAAACCATAAGGAAAGATACCGTATTTTTCAGACTATAATTTGCACTAAGGTTTTAGAGGGTGAAAATAGGAAGAAAAAAAAATTGAAGGGCTGAAGTGTGACTTTTTGATCACTTTTTATTCAAATTTTTTGGGGATATTAAGGGCCACATGTCTGAAAACTGTCTCGGTCTGACATTCACTTTGTTGCCCGGAGCATCTAATCAGAGCACCCCTCTCCTTTTTCCAGAGCATTATGTGAAATGACAGGGATGCGCTTTGATTGGTTGCTATGGGCAACAAAGTGAGTTTTAGATCTAGACAGTTTTCATACATGTGGCCCAAAAAAAACAGTTTTGGCGATTGGACTTTTACGGATGTGGTGATTACAATTATGTGTAACTTTTTTATTTTTTTATTTGTAAAATGACTAAAGGAATTGACTTAAACTTTTAACATTTTTTTAATTTTTTTTTTTTTTTTACCTTAATAAAATAGAGTACTTGATCACTAGGGGCAGACTGCCTTGTCCTATATACAGCAATACTATTGTATTGCTGTACATAGGATTTTCATTCATTACCTACTACACCCTGCACTATGCGCTCGCACTAAGCATTCGCCATTGCTCGCTGCCCTCACTGAATGATCTTGGGCTGGCAGGGGACTGGAGTGGCTGCGATGCTGCAGAAAGCTGGCAGTGGTGTTTAACCCTTTAAACCCTGCCACCAGTTTCCCGCAGCATCACTCCTCTCCGCTCTCCTGCCAGCCTTATATCTGGACTATAAGACGCACCCCTGTTTTCCCCCGAAATTTTGGGGGAAAAAAGTGCGTCTTATAGTCCAAAAAATATGGTAGGTAAAGTGATATCAATATTAGGAGTAACAGATGGATGTCACCTAAAGCTACATCCACATCTGAGTTGGAGAGTCTGTTAAGAACTATTTTATCATAACAGTAAAAAATAAATAGCACAGAATGCTATGCTGTGAATGCTATGTTGTTTTGTTCGGTAATAAGTACATCTTGTAATGTAGTGACCCCGCTGTTATTTTTTGGGTTTCAGTGCCTATGACTGAACAGAAAACTGGAAATAACAATAAGTCTAGTCAAAAGGGTTGTCTTGTTTGAAGCAAACTTTATTTGATTGTTATTTTATTTGATTGCATTTAATGGTCACCATGCTTTTCTTCTGTAGCTTAACTTTAGTAAAATTGGTACAGAAATGACAGTTTTATGTATTGCCAAAAGAGCTTGTCTGCTTTTCTTATAAACAAGAAAGACTATAGATGTGACAAAGTTGAACTTAACATACTGTAGAAAGCTGTAACATCATGGACATCTGTTTTTATATCCCAACAAAAGCCATTGACAAAGTTGGGATAATTTGTTGAGCTGTAATATCATAGTTAGAGATGGCCGAATTTCTCAAAAAATCGGTTCGGTCACTTCCCGAATCTTATTTTTCTGACAAAATTCGTTTTCGGACCAATTTACTTCGGCACGAATCAACGTTTAAAAACAGCTATTTCCAGGCTGCCCAGACTGCAGGTGCTGTAGAACGTTGTGCCATGCTTAAATAAGCAGAAGGAGCTTTGTTTGGTCTTCATACAATGTTTGTTTTAGTAGACACGCACCTGACTGCCTCCGCTCATAGCATCGCTTCCCTACAAAATTCCCAGGGCACTTCAGAGGGCAACTGACCCAAAAACTCAAGCGGAATGTAGCCTGATAAAGTCATGCTAGCGAAAGCTGGAAAAAACAAGCTAGAGCTCAGTGGCCAACCATTAGAGCATAGAGTGTTGAGGGACGGCGGCAGCCACAGCAATCATGAGGTCAGGCAGTGTCACAATGACATTCTGTAGGCTGCAAAACAGTATTAGGCCACAGAGTGGGACACAATCACACAAGTGTGGAGTCATGGCACAGCCAGCATGAGGTCAGGCAGTGCACAATGACGATTATGGAGCGGCGACAAACAGTATTAGGGCCACAGATAGGCACAATGATACGTGTAGGAGGTCACGGCATCAGCAGTATGAGGTCAGACAGTGGCACAATGACATAATGGACGCGGCAAGACAGTATTAGGCCACAGAGTGGCACAATCACACAGTGTGGAGGCACGGCGGCAGTCAGTAAGAGGTCTTACCAGTGGCACAATGAAATTATGGAGGCTGCAAGACAGTATTATGCCACAGAGTGGCCACTATCACACAGTGAGGAGGTCACCGGCAGCAGCAAGAGGTCCTAGACAGTGGCACCAATGACACGTGTGGAGGCACGACAGGAGTCACAGCAGCAGCAAGAGTCAGAGATGGCACAATGACAATTCCTGGCCGGTGGCAAAATAGTATTATGCCACAGAGCGGTCACAAATGACTGAGAGCGGAGGTCACGTCGGCGAGCAGCAGAGTGTCAGGCAGTGGCACAATGACAGAGAGTGAGGTGATGACAGGAGCAACAGCATGAGGTCAGAGAGTGGCACAATGACATTCTGAGGAGGTGGCAAAACCAGTTACCAGGCCGCAGAGTGGCACAATGACACAGTGTGGGATTCACGGCAACAGCAACAGCAGCAGCAGCATGAGCACATAGAGTGCCACAATGACAGAGAGTTGAGTGGGTGGCAATACCAGTCCTGAGAAAGACCGGTGAAGCAGATGGAGAACTATCACAGATGTGTGGCATCAGGCGGGTGGCGCATCAGAATAGTGGCTGAGGCAGGTAGTTTTAACCCAGACTGACTCCTAAGGCATTGGTGGTGTGGAAATCCTTGCCGATTCCCCGCCTGATTCAATCTTGACAAAGGTCAGTCGTTCAACATTTCCGCGTGGACAAGCGGGTTCTCCTTGGGGTAACGAATTTTGCCCCCGCCGCAACTATAACACCCGCTCAGATGCCACACTACTGCCCGTGGCAGACAGCTATCGTCCACTGCAACTCGGCAAGTTGCGGCACAACATCCAGTTTGGCTGCCCAGTAGTCACGAATCTTCTAACCTGGGGTGGCAGAGTGCTGTCAAGTAGGCCACAACCTGTTGGTTCAGGGAATGCTCCATGTCCTGCTGCTCTGCTGCAGGTGACTGCCCTCCTCACTAGGCGGGTAAGTAAGCTGGCTCATTAGTGACCCAGACTAGGTAACTGCTGATGGAGCTGGTACTAGCTCCTACCCCCCACCGTCCCCCCCCAGCCGCGGCAGTAGGACGTGAGCGCTGAGGAACCCCCGGTCAGACCTGTCAGAGGAGGGACGATGCCGAACATAGCATGCGGCCAACTGATTACGGATGATTTCCCAAGTATTTGAGTTTGTCCTTCCCTCTCAATTAGCTGGGAAAAAGGCTCCCATTTTAGACGGTAGCGAGGTCCAATAGGGTGGAGAGCCAGAATCATCCCTCTGCCGATGCTGACTATTCGGCTGTCACAGCCAGGCAAATAAGCCATGCGCGGAGGACATCTGCACAAGTGACTCCGAGGGGCTCCCTGCTCCATTTCCGCTGTATACTGCACGGTGCTTTGGGAGTCATCTGCCTCGTCTTCCTCATCTCAATCCACCATCCTCCAGCTGCTCCTGCTCCTCCTCTCTTGTCACCTGGTAGAAAATCCACTCATTTCACAGAACAATGCTTCTGCTCCAAATGTCCTCCTCCTTCCTCCCCTCCTCCATTTTCATCCCCAACCGAACTCATGTGCCACGAGATGTAGTCGCCACATCTCCAGTCCCCTGCCCATGACAGATTTTTCAGCATCTGTTTCCAGACATGAAGCATGAATACGGTTATTCATCCCGTAGACCCTGGGGAGAACTGGACAAATAACGTGGCCTCCCCCGAATGGCCTCAACAAAACGGCAGTGTCACGCATGAGCTGCCACTGGCTGACATCAAAGTTACACAGGGAGTACTTCTGTCCTGCCTGGATCATCAAAAAATCGTTAATGCTTTCTCTGTTCATACAGTCGGTCCAACATGTGCAGGCTGTGAATTCCAGCGGGTGGAAACATCGCATATCAGAGCGTGTTTTGGGGGAGGCCGTTCTGGCCGTCTGCAAACTCGAGGAGGGTGGTTCCTGGCTTTGTACGAAATGGAATAAGTGCATGCACAGTTTCCTGGCCATTTTTCAGAATGTTCTGAAGTATCGGTGGGACAAGACTTCCAGTAACCTTTTTACAACCAGATGAACACGTGCGCCATGCAGGGCGCATTGACCATCCACTCCTCGGTTCACGCGACACCATGTTCCTCCCATTGTCCGTCACCATGAGGTTCCGATTTGCAGTTGGCGCGGAGTAAAGCCACACATCGATTCTTGCTGCTTGACGCGGAGCAGTTCCTCCCCTGTGTGACTTCGTTCGCCGAGGCAAGCTAGTGTAGAACTGCGTGACACCGCTGTGCCCTACACATGTGGTATGATGGAGCAGTACTGTGGATGCTGAGATGGTGGTGTTGGTGGAGGAGGATGAGGCGTACAATTTGCGCAGGAGCAGCAGTTTTGACAAACGTGGAGGAGAAAGCGGCGTCTCCTGTCCCAGTTGTTGTGTGCCTGGGGCAGAAGCACATTCACCAGTTGGCCGAAATGGACATTACTGGCCCTGACCGTAGTTACAGCTCCAGACAGTCCGCGCTGCCGTGTACCTGAACAAAACCGATAAGCTCAAGGACTGACCCACTTTCTGTTCTACATATTTATGAAGTGCTGGTACTGCCATTTTGGAAAAGTAATTACGGCATGAACTCTTCCATCTCGGCTCGGCACAAGGCCATTAGTTCTCTGAATGTGCAGAGTCACACATTTGGAAAAGGGAAGGGACTGCAACCAACAACTTTACAGGAGCACTGTCAGCTGCTGCACCTTAGGATGTTGGACGCATACTGGTTGTCTCTTACAATCGCCTCTCTGAACGACTGGCTGGCGCCATGAGTAGCGAGAGCATGAGCAACTGGACCGGAGAGGATGTCAAGAGAAACAGCTGCCTTCTGCAGAGGAGGTGGAGCATTGACTGGCAGAAAATGGTCATGCGTTGCCACTGCCTCTGCCTGCTGCTGCAGCGGCGATGACCACCACTCTGAGCCGCGTTATCTACCCAGCCACCGGAATTGTGACGCTGCATGTGTTTGACGCAGGCCGTTGTGCCACGTTACTCCCTGGCCACGCTTCAACTTTCTGCCCACAGATTCTACTATACCCATATTCGGCTCCTCCGTGTGTCTTAGCAAAGAACTGCCACACCGCCGAGTAGCTGATTTTTGACCGCCAACGCTCATCGCACTGAGTGACTACTTCCGCCGCTGCCTCAGCTGAGCCCCGGGCCGCTACTGTCTTGGACCTGCGAAGCGGGTTTTTCTACCCCGTGGCCGCTTTGGCTCCCGACCTCACACTGCTGCTACCCTGCTGACCCACGTCCACAACAACCACTTGCTGGCTGCGCCGCTGCCTGACCGCAAGCTGACGCCCTCTTCTCCTGTACTGATGATGAAGCCCTTGCTTCACCCGGCCCCAGTGCGGTCGTGCTAACGATTCATCATCTATTTTTGTTTCATCGTCACTACTGAACTCATCACCGTACTTGGTAAGCCGATGCTCACCTATAACCACATTACCTAAAATGCCACTCTCCACATCTAAACTAATCCGCCTACTGCAAGAAGCTGGGATATTGGCCCCATTTCTTCGCTGCCACGTAGCTGCTGACTGCCCTCCTCAAATTGTTCATCCTCGCTATATAGTGGCGCTGAGCCCAGACCACATAGTAGATCCCTGGCTGAGGGAACTGGATGGGACAGAGGCGGGCTGAGGACAGGTGAGGGCCGCTGACCCGCTCCCGGGCCATGCCAACTAAGTGTTGTGTCTGAGGTTCCCACCGACTCTTGGCTGGGGTTGTCAGATGTCATCTGGGAGGAAGAGGATGACCTAGTCAACCAATCAAGAACCCTTGGGTTGCTGAACAACACACGGCCGCTAGATGACAGCGGCAGTTGTGGCCTCACCGAGTGACCCCTGCTGCGACGTCCCCTTGCTGTGCTGCGACCTGGGCCCGTTTCAGAAATGTTTTGTGCCACTGCCACTCGCAGTTGCAGAGCCTGCCACCTCTCTGTCTGACATACTGTTTTGTTCTAAAATGTACAGACACTGTTTGATGAAGCATCTGTATATGATAAATATAAAACCCTGTTTTTGACTCCAAATGAACCCAGTAACAAGCTTGGTAACCCTCGGATATAAATTGCGCTCCACAAATGGCCAGGAAAAATTTACTTGTATGTGTCGTTTACAAGCACTGTGTGCTTTTACTAAATGTAAAAGCACAAACAGGCTAATTAACCTTCGCTTGTGAATTATGCTACAAGAAAAATGTATATATTTCGGTGTTGAAAAAGACGGTTTATTTTTTGTCAGCACAGCAGCAAAACAACGCTTAATTAACCCCTGGAAGTAAATTGCGCAATAGAATTGAGCCCCACAAACTAGTAGCTTGTAGCGGTTACACTTGCGTGTTTTCGACGCCACACAACCAGAGATACCGTTGTAATTTGCCTTTGCTTGTGAATTAGGCTACCAAAAAAATATAATATATATTTGGCGTTGAAAAAGTCGGTTTTATTTTTGTCAGCACACCAGCAAAACAACGCTTAATTAACCCCTGGATGTAAATTGCGCCAAAGAATTGAGCCGCACAAACTAGTACGTGTTTACAATGCGTGTTTTCTAACGCCACACAACAAAGATACAGTTGTAATTTGCCTTTTGCTTGTGAAATAGGCTACCAAAAAAAAATTATATATGTTGGCGTTGAAAAAACGGTTTATTTTTGTCAGCACACCAGCAAAACAAACCTCTTAATTAACCCCTGTAATGAAACGTTGCCCAAAGTAATTGAGCCGCCCCAACACTAGTAGCGTGATACAAATGCGTGTTTTTCTACGCCACACAACAAGAGATACAGTTGTAATTAGCCTTATGCTTGTGAATTAGGGCTACCAACAAAAAAATATATATATATGGCGATGAAAAAGACGGTTTATTTATTGTCAGCACACACAGCAAAACAACGCATAATTAACCCCTGGATGTAAATTGGCGCCCAAAGAATTGAGCCGCACAAACTAGTCAGCTTTGTAGCGAGTTACAATTGCGTGATTTCTACGCACACAACAAGAGATACAGTTGGTAAATAGCCATTGCTTGTGAATAAGGCTACCAAAAAAAATATAATATATTAGGCGTTTGAAAAAGAACGGTTTATATTTGACAGCACACCAGCACAACAAACCCTTATTAACCCGTGGATGTAAATTGCCCAAAGAATTGAGCCGCCACAAACTAGTACGTGTAACAATTGCGGTTTTCTAACGCCACACAAACAAGAGATACAGTTGTAAATTTGCCTTTGCTTTGTGATTAGGCTAGCCAAAAAAAAAAATATATATTAGGTCGTTGAAAAAGACGTTTATTTTTGTCAGCACACCAGCAAAACACACGCTTAATTAACCCCTTGTGTAAATTGCGCAAGAATTAGAGCCGCACAAACTATAGCGTGTTACATTGCGTGTGTTCTACCCACACAACAAGAGATACATTGTAATTTGCCCTTGCTGTGAATTAGGCTACCACAAAAAAAAAATATATATTTGGGCGTGAAAAGAACTGTTTATTTTTGTCAGCACACCAGCAAAACACAACGCTTTATTATCCCCTGGATGTATAATGCGCAATAGAATTCAGCAGCCAAAAATGAAGTGGTATTTGTAATGTAAAAACGCTGTTTCCTTTAATTGAATACAACAATACCAGAACAGGCTTAGATCCCACTTGGGAAATTGAATGTAAATGCGCTGCAGTGGACGCACACTGGATTTCATATCCAATACCCAAAAAATCAGAAATAGACAATCAGAGAACAGTCCTCTGAGACAAGCTGAGAACCCCACAGAAATCGCTGTATAAAAAATCATTTCTTCAAAAGCGCTATCACGCCGCAGCAGCACTTCCCTATCATACAGTGAAGGTGTGTAGCTCCCACGGCGCGCTCGGTCTTATATAGAGCGGTGACGTCACAAGAATCCCGCGGTTCTCTGATTGGCTCATCTCTGCACATGTCATGCAGGCTATGCCCTTCTTCCTCCCAGAGTGCTTTGCCCCATGTAGCCCCATGTGCTCGCAGCCATTTTATCAATCAAAAGCACACTTCGTTCACCCGAAGTACCCCAAAGTTCGACTTCGGTCCGAACCGAAGTTTTCCTGAAATTCTAAACGAATTCCACTTCGTTAGAATCAATTCGCCCATCTCTAATAATATCCTACATGATCGTGAAGCATATTGGATCCTTATTTTGGACACCATATTTCCTACTGGTCTTAATAATAGAAAGGAAATCATGTTCCATTATTGATCAACATACTTACTTTCTATGTGATGTATTGTGGGTGTTGATGATTTCTTCCGATGCGTTTTTGAACACACTGTACTTGGTTTTGGTTGGGTATCATTGGACTGATGCTACTCCAATGCCCACACTGCGCACATAATTCTCAGTGCGCATGTCCGTGACGCACTTCCGTTGACCTGTCTGGCGAACGGATGTTCTGTCAGTGTGACTCGGGCGTCCTCAACAACCAGATTCCAACACATGTGAGTCAATTTAACTTTGTATTGTCATTCTTATATAAGTAATGTTTTTATCTGTATGTTCGTGTTATGAGTAAGGGTGGTAATACACCCGAAAAGCGTTAACCGCATCCGGACATTTTTCCGGGGGGATGCTGCGTGTACATATCTATTTTGTACTACAATAAAGCCTTTCAGATTTTAGATTGATTGGCCGTTTGTCCTTTGGTGCTGTATTCATCTCTCGTTTTTCAAGTTCAAATCATACTGCCTTCTGGCACTTTTTAATTTGTGGGTGATGCAGGTTTAAGGGTCATGCTGTGGTACAAGACAGGGATAGTGAATGGTCTGTGTAGCACGTATCCATTTGACTGTTGTGGATGTTAATTTCAGCTTCTCCAGTCTTGTTTGGGTGTATTAATGAAGGTGTTGTTGCTCTCCCATAGACTTTAATGGTAATCGCTCATAATCGATGCTCACTATCGAAAAACCTTATCGATAGCGGCCGACTATCGACTATCGCTCGATCTAAATAGCCAACGCAATCGCTCAACACTAATGGTAACCAAGGGCGTACATCCTTAGATTTTTGGTCCCTACATTTTCAACTATGATCTTCGTAGCGAGACAACCCCTTTAAGGATCAAATAATACTGCCAGACCATGGCCAAATGAGACCACCACATGTGACATTAGTTGTACACAGGCTCTGAAGACATACACCATCGCCATACGTGGACCAGATAATGGTAGATACTAGTTGTATGTAGACGCCCTGCAGAAATGTAAGTGATTACACTGAAGTTACATTTAGTGACTTACAGGAGCCGTCTCTGGAGTTATTCTCTTTCTTTTCTTCTTCTCCATTTGTCCCAGACCGTCATGACGTCTTCTCCCAGCCATAACTCTTCACTGTAGAATTTACAAAAATAAATCTTAGACACCTCACATTATCAGCATTTCTCTACCAATTCCTATCTCTATACAAACTGCCCATCTATAGCGCCCCAAATGGTAATAATTACCCCCTTGTGCCCCAAATGACTATGGGGCTCCCATTTTTGCACCAAGTATTAATCTTGTTTTGTAAACCAATATAGGAAGTAGTGAAATTCCCTGAGACAGTATGTAGGTACATCCCCAAACTAGGTAGGCAGTCCTCAATTAGGTAGGTGTATAATGCCCATTAGGT
The DNA here is from genome assembly GCA_025379985.1 of Phyllomedusa bahiana. Classification (NCBI taxonomy): domain Eukaryota; kingdom Metazoa; phylum Chordata; class Amphibia; order Anura; family Hylidae; genus Phyllomedusa; species Phyllomedusa bahiana. Next base: position 14,550 of record JAODAL010059507.1, read on the forward strand.
AGGCAAACTTATAGGTGCCCCAGGTATCTCAGTCCCCTATTAAGTAGAAAGGTAGTTACTCAGGCCTCAGAATAGAAATATAAGTAGAAGTAGAAATATAGATCCCTATTATGCAGTTAATATGCCCCCTTTGGCCAGGTTACTGCCCCCTTTAGCAAGTAAAAGTCCCCCTTTTCGCCAGGTTACTGCCCCCTTAGCTAGGTTACTGCCCCCTTTAGCCAGGTTACTGCCCCCTTAGCCAGGTTATTGTCCCCTTAGCCAGTAATATGCCCCTTTTAGCCAGGTAACTGCCCCCTTAGCCAGGTTACTGCCCCCTTAGCCAGGTTACTGCCCCCTTTAGCCAGGTTACTGCCCTCTTAGCCAGTGATATCCCCCCTTAGCCAGGTTACTGCCCCGTTAGCCAGGTTACTAACCTCTTAGCTAGGTTACTGCCCTCTTAGCCAGTAATATGCCCCCTTTAGCCAGGTTACTGCCCCCTTTAGCCAGGTAAGTGCCCCCTTAGCCAGTAATATGCCCCTATAGCCAGTAGTATGCCCCCTTTATCCAAGTTACTGCCCCCATAGCCAGTAATATGCCCTCTTTAGCCAGGTTACTGCCCCCCTTTGCCAGTAATATGCAAAAATAACCTAATGAAAATAAAATAATTACTCCATCACACGGGGCCCGGAATCTTCTGTGCCGGCAGAGGTTGTCGGCTTAGCAGATCCAGTGTCGCAGGGGGGTGATGAAAGCTATTCGTCACGCCCCCTGCAACGCTGATCTGTATGTACAGAGCACTGCATAAGATAGTGATGCATAAATATTGTTCAACACAATTTTTTTTATAGTGCTTCAACATAAAAAAACTATATAAATTGGGTATCGTCTTAATTGTATCGGCTCACAGAGTAAAACTAACCCGTCACATATACTGCATGGTGAGCACTGTTAAAAATAAGTAAGAAAAAAACTATATTTATTGCCGTGTTTTCTTCACGCTGCCTTCCAAAAAAATAGATGGAAAAGTGAACAAAAGTCTTGTCACCGCAAAAGTTATACCAATAAAAATGTCAACTCATCCTACAACAAACAAGACCATACACAGCTCCTTACCCAGAAAAATAAAAAAGTTATGGCTCTCAGATTATGGTGATACACAAACGTGTTTTCCTTTCTGAATAAAAGCGTTTTTATTGTGTAAAAGCAGTAAAACATTAAAAAACAAAAAAAGGTAATATCACTGTAATCGTTTTGACCTGCTTAGTAAAGCTAGCATGCCATCTATACTGCATGGTGACTGCTGTAAAAAATAAAAAAATATGAAAGACACTACCAGGATTGTTGTATTTTATTCATCCTGCCTCCCAAAACCTTGATAAAAAGCAAAGTGTCATATGAACCCCAAAATGGAACCAATGAAAATGGCAACTCATCTTGTAAACAACAAGATCCTTAAAAAGCTCCATATACAGTAAAATAAAAAACAGTTATGGATATCAGACTATAATGGCATAAAAACACAATTGTTTATAAATGCACTTCTATTGTTTTAAAAGTCATAAAACATAAAAAGCAATATAAAATTAATATCACTAATTGTACCGACGAATGCTGTAAAAACTTTCTAAACACTCTATTGAATAGTTTAAGGGGTGTAGTAACTTATATGGGATCATTTATGGTTAAATCTGACATACAGGCCTCTTAAAGCCAAGTAAGAACTGAACTTTTCCCTAAAAAAATCTATGTTGCAAATTGTCTTGAAAATTTGAAAAATGATTACTAAATTTCTAAGCTCCCAAATGGCGTAAAAAACTAAAAAGACATTTAAAAAATGCCAACCTACAGTAAACATATGGTAGATGCTAGTTATAAACTATTTTGTGTTAAGTAACTATCTGTCTTGCATGCAGTTGTTTTTAACTTTGAAAATGGCAAATTTTTCTACATTTTTACATTTTGATATTTTTCACAAATAAAAAAGGATTTTGTAGACCAAAATTTCTTACTAACATAAAGCACAATATGTCACAAGAAAACAATCTCTAATTCACATGGATAGATAAAATTATCAAAAAGTTATTCCCACTAAAGTGACACATGTCAGATGTCAAAAATGGGGCTCTGTCAGGAAGGTCAAAACTGGCTTCGGCAGTAAGGGGTTAACTTTCAATCATTATAATTTTCTCTCATGGCCCTGTTAATGTCACATGGCACTTTTTGGTGACTTTTGTTTTTACACTATCCTACAAATAGTGTTGGGCTCACACTGTTGCTTAACATTTCACATTAATCAGTAATCATTAACCAACACTTTAACTTTAACTCTAGCACAATTTGCAATGCATACACTGGAATTGGGTCACTCCTATATGGACCTATCTCAAGGCACCATTTCCATCAGGCACTACCTCTCAGTCTCCCATTTGATCTCTACTCCTCAAGACTAAACCAGTCAGGCAAACCTATGGACCTAAACATCCAACCTTATGCTAAATGTTATTAATCGACCCCTCTCAAGCTGATGCTTCACATATCCCTTTCTTAGCTCAACTGTAATCCACCCGGATTTGAGTCTAGCACCTCCCAACACACTTGGCTCCCTTTCAAGCTGATTTCTCTCATGGCCACAGCATCCCATCCTAGGATGACAAATGCATTTAGCCACAGCACCTCTGTAACAGCATTTTTTGGTGGGGTTTGCATAAACTCTGCCCTTTTGTGGTTTTGTTCATGTAATTGTGCCACCAAATCAGGATTGTTGACAAGTATGAAAGTGAAATTACTTACTATAGGTATGCCAAAGCAGGGACCAGCCAAACCACAGTGCAGCATTTCCTTGCACCCACTATCACTCACTTCAGTCTCCAGACAACCACACCTCTGGACAGGCCATGACAGTTCACTGATGTACACAAAAAAAAAGGTTTTGACCAGCTCCCCCTGTCTTTTTCGACACCCTGTTGTTGTGATCGTGGGGTGCCAATGTTCTTCATAACAGCCCAGAAGCCTGGCATGGTGATTAACAGTTGAATAATACAGTGCAGTACAGATATGTATTGCACCATATTATATCAGCCATGAAATGATTGTTGAGTCAAGTCTCCTATGGGGACAAGTTAAAACATTTTAAAAAGTAAAAAAAAAAGTGTGAAAAATATAAAGATTAAAAAAACCGACATAAAAATTAAAACAATGCATACGGCTCTTTCCCCATTACAAATGATGATCAATGAAAAAAATAAATAAAGTTCACATGTTTAGTATTGCTGCGTGTGTAACAATTATTAACTAACATTGTCATGTTAGTTAACCCATGTGATGAACCCAATAAAAAAGGGCAGAATTGCGATTTGTGTTTCTCACTGGCTATAAAATGGAATTAAAAGCGACCAAAAAATCATGGAAAACCCAAAGTGTTACCAACATCAGTTCATCTCCCCCAAAAAAGCCCTTACACAACTCCATATACAAAAGTTATGGCTAACAGAATTTAGCAATGTATAAACATTGTTTTACACAATAAAAACATTTTTTCTTATTTTAAAGTGCTTCAATAGAAAAAAACTATATAAATTGGGTATTACTGTAATCGTACCATCGCACATATTAAAGCTGACATATAATTTATAATGCCCAGTGAGTACTCTAAAATAAAAATAAACACTACCAGGGTTGCTGTATTCTTCATCCTGCCTCCCCAAAAATGGATTAAAAAGTGATTAGATAGTCATTTTGTCCCCAAAATGGTATCAATTAAAACATTAAATCCTTCCACTAAAAACAAGACCCTACACAGATCTGTATACAGAAAAAAAAAAAGTTATGGCTCTCAGAACATGGCAATGCAAAAACTTTTTTTTAAAATATAGTGTTTTTATTATTTAAAAGCAGAAAGATATAAAACAATATTTAAATTTGGTAATCGTATCTACCTGCTGAGTAAAATTAACATGTCATTTATACTCCATGGTGAGCGCTGAAAAAAAATAAAAATAAAAAACATTTTTTTTTTATTGCTGTATTTTGTTTATATTTCCTCCCAAAGTCCTTGATAAAAAGTGATCAAATAGCACAAATGAACCCCAAAATAGTACCAAAGAAAACCCTGATCTCATTACGCAAGAAATATGTCCGTAATCATCTCCAGATACAGAAAAATAAAAAAGTTATGTCTCTCAAAATATGACAACAAAAAAATTCAGTTTTTTACAAGAGCATTTCTACTGTGCAAAAGTATTAAAAGATAAAATAATAATAATAATAATAATAATAATAATAATAAAATTGATCTAGTTGTAATTGTACTGAATCATATAGTATACTTATAGGGCCACATTATGAAAACTGTCTAGTTCTGAAACTCACTTCGTTGCCCATAGCAACTAATCAGAGCGCCCCTATTGTTTCATGTAGTGCTCTGGTTGCTTTGGGCAACAAAGTGAGTTTTAGACCTAGATAGTTTTTATGTATGTGGCCTATAGTGTCAAATATATTGCATGTACACTGTTTGTATGTTTACATATACTATATAAAGAGACACATATGCTTATTTTTCTTACTATCTGACATGAAATCAGGATAAACCTTAACAATTTAGGTCAATTAGGATTGCCCAAATTATTTAGATTTGCCAAATGCAGAATAATGAGAGAGAGATAATTTTTAAAGCATTTTTATTTCTTTCTGCAAAGTTTACATACATTAGGATTACTATGCCTTTAAAAAATTTGGGACAGCCCATATGATGATGTCATGTCTTTGGAAACTTCTGGTTTATTGGCAGCATCTGAGTTAATTAGTGACACACCTGTGAATGTTTTTTTTTTTTTTATGCACACCTGAAACACACTGCTTCTGTGTGTAACATCATGGGAAAGTCTTAAGAAATCAGCTGAAATATCAGGAAGATCTGGATCCTTGGGTGCAATTTCCATATATCTGAAGGTGCCTTGTTCATCTGTACAATTATACACAAGTACAAACAAGATGGGAATGTCCAGCTATCATACCGCTCAGGAAGGAGACGGGTTCTGTGTCTCAGAGATGAACGTGCTTTGTCTGACATGTACATATCAACCCAAGAACAAAAGCAAAAAGCCGTGTAAAGATGCTGGCAGAAACTGATAAGATTGTTTCATTATCCACAGTGAAGCGAGTACTGTATCAACATGGGCTGAAAGGCCACTCTGCCAGGAAGAAGCCATTACTGCAAAAGAAACATATAAAAGCCAGATTAATATTTGTAAATAAACACAGGAACAAAGACCTACATTTTTGAAGACATGTCCTGTGTTCTGATGAAACTAAGATTGGACTGTTTGGCCATAATGGCCATCATTATGTTTAGAAGAAAAAGGGAGAAGCTTGGAAGCCTAAGAACACCATCCCTACTGTGAAATACTGGGGTTGGCAGCATCATGTTGTGGGTTTTTTTTGCTGCTGGAAGGGCTGGTGCACTTCACAAAATAGATGGCATAATGAGGAAAGAAGATTGTGTAGCAATACTGAAGCAACATCTTAAGTCAATGCCTTCACAAAGCCCTGATCTCAATACTATAATCCTATCCTAAAATTTATGGGCAAAGCTGAAAAGGTAGGTGCGAACAAGGCAACCTACAAACATGGCTCAGTTACACCAGTTCTGTCAGGAGGAATGGGCCAAAAAATCTCTCTATTCTATTATTTTGGCATTTGGCAAATATAAATAATTTTAGTAACCCTAATTGACCTAAAACGGGTAAGGTTTATTCTGTTTTCATGTCAGATAGTGAGAAAAACATGTATATGTGTCTTTTGTATGTAAACTTCCATTTTCAACTACATATATATTATATATTACACATACACATCAACCAAATTATTGAGAAATACTTTCTCATATCCAACAATTTTCTGTATATTATCATGACTATAGAAAATGTAATATACAACTGAAAGCATTCTAAAAATATAGATTAATACATGTGGAAATATATACTGCCGGCCCCATAGACACTCATTATCCACGGCGCGTACGTGCCGTAAATAGTGTGAGTGTCACTTTCTCCCCGCCCGGTGGATTCGCCAAGGAGACAGAGGAGACGGAATCCATAGTTCTCTATGAAAACTGTGGATTGCCGTAATGACTGGGACGGATACCAGCCGTACTGCAGCGCAAATACGGCACACAGTACGGCTCCAATCAGCGCCCAAATAAGCCGTGTGAACGAGGCCTTATTGTTCAATATCAGACTGGGGACAAGAGCCTCTTCTTCAGCTTCAGCTCTTTTGACGCTTCCCACTCCAGGTAGCAACCACGCCCCCCTGATCATCTGGAGTAGCAGGCTTTTAATAGGTCTCCAGAGACCTACCAAAATCCTGTAACACGGGAAGTAGGCACCCACCCAACACTTTGCCTACTCTGAGTAAGAGCCGTCCCGGATTAGCTGAAATAGCTTAGGCTATGTCTCCACAGCATAGCAGTACGATTGTATTTTCAGCGGTTTTAGGATTTTAAAACCACCAAAAATATGATCGTGCAGGCAGCCCCATAGACGACAAGAGAAAAATACGACCTGTAGTCTCCACAAGTCATGTTGTATATTACGCCAACACTTTTAGTTTTTATGTCGCCTTCCCATACAATTCAGTTGTATGAGTGACGGCAAAAAAATGAGAACCGACTGCAGTTTTTGTGCGAAACATTGGTGAATGACTCCTACCCCACCAAGGCCAGGTAAACTTGGTGACATGTTGTTTGCAGGTATCCTGCTATAGCCCACCTAGTGGTAGAAACATGTGACTGCCTTAGGTCACTCTGCCACAGTGTATATATATCTACATATCTATACATGGAGTATATACATGATGTAAAGCAGAATACCTGCAAGCACATTTACTAGGGTTTTTAAATGGGCCCTTGGGTTT
>JAODAL010059508.1:0-21437 GCA_025379985.1 Phyllomedusa bahiana
CCACTGGGGGAGCGGGGTAATGTCCCGGGGTGAGGGTCCCTTCTCGGGCCCCCCACGCTTTTTCAAAACCGCAGAGATGGGGGCGGGGTTCTTTTCCCCCAAGGTCCCGGGTGGAAATTATTTGCCCAAAAAAACCGGGCCGGGTTTTGAAATTAATCCCCCTTGGAACCATCCCACACGGGTCAGGAGCTGTAGGGCTCTCCGCAACGAGACCCCCCGCGGGCTGGGCCAAAAAACCTTGTGCCGGCAAGGGGGTGGGGCGATAACGGGAAAATCTGCGGCCCCCTTAAACCCGTGGGCGAGAAACATCCCTTGCCTGGCACATTCATAAACCCTTGCCCGTCCAGAAATTTCTAAAGAACCCCCCGGGTCGGGGACTCCCCGCTGGGGAAGGGGCTGGGAATCTAATTTCGCATTTCCCCGCCTTTCGCACCCTGCTTCGTCCCCCCGGGCTGCTTTTCGCGCCCACCCCGGCCCCCCGGGTCAACTGCCCATTTTTCCGTGGCAACACCGGGGAATTGCCCCCTCCACATCTCCACGTTGTGGCAGAGCGCAATCCCATTACCATACAAGTGCACATGGCCTGACAAGCAGCGGTGGGGACCTCGCTTGTTGACCACCGAAGTGGAGCGGGTAAAAAAGAGCTCTGCACCACCTTGCCAGTTTTAAAAAAGCCACCAAAAGGTCATGGGGACAATGCCCTTTCAGCATGAGCATTGGGGGATCTTAGTTCGGGGAACATCGTTGGACACCTGAAACAACGGGTCCCGCCAGCGACGGGAGAGACGACCCCAGATGGACAGGGAACCTTTCTCCCGTCAAACCCACAAGGCCGCAATTTTTTTCACAATTCACGTCTTCATTGGCCCAGGGTTGGGGCCCCAAGCTAGGCAATCCATAAACTCTCGAGTGCATCACCTCACAATCGGGGCTTTTTTTAAAGCGGACGAGGCAGCGGGGAGGGGAAAAAGGAAAGGAGGGGAGGGGGGTTTTTTCCTAACACCGATTTTCCCGACGCCCCTTTCCTTTTGAAAGAGATTGCCGCGAATTTGGGGGAGGGGAAATGGGGAAGATCATTTTTCCCTAGTGCCCCTCGCCCCAAGGGGCCCTTGGAAATAAAGGGCTCCACTCTCAAATGAGGCTTGATCTCCATTTCCCCAACAAAACCTTGCATTAAGCCACAAAATAACCATTACTGGGGGGCCAAACACTCCGGGACCCCCGGGAAAAAACAAAAATCACACTTTCCTTCCACCCCCCCAAAATAAAAGTAAAATGCAGGAAATGGAACCTTGCTGATTGATCAACTGGGGACATCTGTTGCGTCTGCTTCACGTTCCCCAAATGCCCACGGTGGAACAACATCAGCGACGTGACAAGCATAAGTGCCAAGTAGGCGTAGCGGCAGCAACGGGCAATGTGCAGAAGCCTAAGGGGTGACCTCTGGCAATTTTTTGTTTACCACCTCACCAATGCATGCAATGCAGGGCACACACCCAACACACAGAGATCAGCTTAAGATCATGGTGCACGACTATCTGCGTCTCAACACCGATGTTTTTGTATGTGTTCCAGACCCAATAACTTCTGGTATCCAAAATGGACGAATGGCCCAGCTGACTCTCACGCCATAGAGGGGGTTGTCCTGCCCAGCACCAGCGTCAAATCTGAGGGGACCTTCAGCACAGCTGGAGAGTCATTACAGACAAACGCATCCGGCTTTCCACAGATAATGTGGATCGTTGACTTTCATCAAGATGAATCATGTATAGATCTCTGATATTTGTGGCCCCAATTCCTGAGTCACCGATTAGTTGCCGGTCTACTTCACATTCCTCTTCAAACAGAAATGGTCCTCTTGAAAAATGTTTTTTAAAATATTTAAACTATTTTAATAGTGGCTGAGAAGTCATATTTATAAATTTTTTGGGGTCATGTAGCTGTGAGATACAGCAATAATCATGGTCCTTTGGAACAAAATGTGGCTTCTAATGGCATTTCTCCCTCACAATTTTTAACAGTGGCTGAGAAGTCATTTTTATAACTTTTGGGTCATGCTGCTTTGGAAATGAAAGCAATACTACACGTCCTTTATAAAAAAAATGTTGCTTCTAACAGACATTTGTTCTTCACAATTAAACCAAAGGGGCTCAAGGGTCATCTTTGAATTTTTGGGGGCATTTTGCTTTGAAATGCAGCAATACTACAGGTCCTCTTCTAAAAAATGTTGTTTCTAATAGACATTTGTTCTTCACAATTGTCAAAAGTGGCTCATGGGTCATGTTTTGAATTTTTGGGGGCAACTAAAATGGTGGTTGAAAGACTCCTTTTTCCGGGACTTTTTAATCTGTGGGTCAGACAGGTTTAAGGGTCATTCTGCGGTCCAGGACAGGGGTTTTTCAATGTCCATTCAACTAAAAGTGGTTGAAAGACTCCTCTTTCCGGCACTTTTAATCTGGGGGTCAAACAGGTTTAATGGTCATACTGTGGTCCAGGACAGTTCTAGTCAATGTCCAGTTCAACTAAAATGGTGGTTGAAAGACTCCTTTTTCCGGCACTTTTTAATCTGTGGGTCAGACAGGTTTAAGGGTCATACTGGGGTCCGGGACAGTTCCAGTCAATGTCCAGTTCAACTAAAATGGTGGTTGAAAGACTCCTTTTTCGGGCACTTTTTAATCTGTGGTCAGACAGTTTAAGGCCCATGCTGCAGTCCAGACAGGGTTTGTCAATGTCCATAAAACTAAAATGTGGTTAAAGACTCCTTTTTTCCGCACTTTTTAATCTGTGGGTCAACAGTTTAATGGTCATTCTGCGGTACAGGACAGATATAGTTAGTGTCCATTCAACTAAAATGTGGTTCAAAGACCCCTTTTCCCGGCACTTTTTAATCTGGGGTCAGACAGTTTAATGGTCATACTGTGGTCCAGACAGGTATAGTCAATGCCCCAGTTCAACTAAAATGTGGTTGAAAGACTCCCCTTTTTTTTCCGGCACTTTTAATCGGGGTCATGCAGGTTTGGCTTATGCTGCTCCAGACAGGATATTCAATGTCCATGAAACTAAAATGGTGGTTGAAAGACTCCTTTTTTTTCAGCACTTTTTAATCTGTGGGTCAGACAGGTTTTAAGGGGCATACTGCGGTCCCAGGACTGGGTTTGCAATGTTCCCTTTAAACTTAAATAGTGGTTCAAAGACTACTTTCTTCCCGGGACTCTTTAATCTGTGGGGCATGCAGGTTTTTAGGGTCATGCTGCTTCCAGGACAGGATATTCAAAGTCCATTCAAGTAAAATGATGATTCAAATAATACTGCCTTCTGGGACTTTTTAATTTGTGGGTGATGCATTTTAGGTCATGCTGTGGTACAAGACAGGATAGTGAATGGTGAGTGACTTTTTTTTTTGTGGCTGTTATAGCCTAAGTGTTGTGCCAAGATGTAGCAGGTATCCTTTGACTGTTGTGGCTGTTAATTTTCCCGCTTTTCCAGCCCTGTTTGGTGTAGAATGAAGGGGTTGTTGCTCTCCCATAACTTTAATGGTCATCGCTCATAATCGACTGCTCACAAACGAAAAACCTTATCATGGTGGCCAACTATCGCCCGATGTCGATAGCCAACGTAATCGCTCAACACTATTTGTAAATCCACCTTTAGCTTAGTCTGAACTGTTGTATTGCACTGTGTGTTATGACCTGATGTGTGTTATGAGTGTGGTCCTTCACTCATTGTATCTATTATGTGATTGTTAGACATCTATCTAAATAATCAATTGTCAGCTCACCTGTAGCTTTAAGTCTTTAATTAAAACTGACACATTGGTGTAGGTGCACAGAAAAACTGCTGAGCCAAACCAAAATCCTTGGTAGTGATGGAAGTCTAGCACCTTCATATAAAATCCAACATTTTTATTTAATCCATAACACAGTTACAAATCGGTATTGGTTGGTGCAGCTGGCGCGTTTCAAGCAGAAGTGCTCTTAGTTATCGCAATCCTCTGCTCAGCTTTAAACAAAGGCTATATATGCAGGTAAAAGAAAAAAGAGAGGGGGCGCACAATAGTATTATACTGTAACAATAGGGGTAATAGGTGGAAAGTGCTGATATATTCTCACCTTTTGGTGTTGCGCTACTAATGTAGAGGCACAACACTCATAAGCGCTTGCAGGGCTATTTGTATCCCGTAGCCCTTACTACGGCAGCCGCTGGTCTCTGGATCTCCGTTCGGTGAACCGGTAGGAGAAGATTGCCAAGAGGAAAAAAGGAAAAACAGACCCGGCGCACGTGCAGTGAAAATAAAAAAAAGCCCAGGATAAAGGCTTTCAATTAAAAAGTTTTTATTCTTAAAATTGCTACGGAGTTACCGATGCAAAATTAAAAACATATAAACAGAACTTAACGCGTTTCGCGCGTGTACCCGCGCTTCACCCTCGGAATCCTGGATGGTGTTACAGATAGTTTGCATTGTCGCCCAGGAGCTTCACTATTTGAAAACTTATGAAAATAATTTCTGCTCTGTGACAATGACAAGCTAATAAAAGCTGACTCAGCTTTTATTTTGCCCGAACAATGTAAAAAAAAAAATGAAAGCAAAGATCTAATTGGTTGCTATGGGTCTTACTGTAAGGTTAGGTACACCTGATGGCTTTTTGAGTGCTGAAACTGTCAGCCCTGAAAAATAGTTGTTTCCGATTTGGAAATTCCACACCAAGCAGTGCAAAATTTCAACAAAGAAACGACACGGGCTGCCCGAGGTGGATTTTTGCATTGGGAACTTTATTATTATTATCGACACGTAACACGCATCAAAGAATTGACATGCCAGTTCTTTGTAGTCACGGACATGATGCACTGATAATACTCATGTAAATTTATGAGTGCACGGGGAGACATGTCCCAACACGCCAATGCCAGTTTCTGGTCTATTTTGCGGCACAACCACTTTTGACGCCATATTCTTCTTGTAAATGAACTGTCGTACACCAAAACTAGGTGCATTATACGCCGGGCTCGACACTTTGTAATGCGCCTAAATATGGTGCACTGTGTGCCCCCATCGCGCAATACGCCTATTGAGACGCATTACATATGTTATGCGCCTCCGTCGGGCAATGCGCCTCAATAGGCGCATTACATATGCTACCAATGATATTCTATGCGCTGTGAGTTGTGCAATGCACCTTTTTTGATGCGATGTGCGTTTTTAGACACAATACGCCTTTTTAGGTGCATTAAGATATACCTGACGCCAGTTTTTAGAAAGTATCGGACTTTCAGGCACACTTTACACTGATTTAATGCGCCTAAAACTGGCATGGACTTTTTGGACATGTCGCCCACGGTGTTTAACACTTTACACTAGGTTTGGATGATGATTCTGGGGACAAATTGGAAAGAGTAAGACAATAGATTCAGACTAGATAAGGTTTGTAGTTGGTAAGCATGCAGACACATAGGTCTGGATAGGAACTGTATACACAATTTTTTTTTATAGAGACTATGAGAGACATGTATGAATGGGGCTGCACCAGGTTTCTAACATGCTTTGAGCCAAAAACCTGTAATAGCCCTGTTCTATAGATGTATGAACAGTCATATGTCCAAGCATTCTGCGCCAGACACAACACTTTTGAAAGTGCCAAAGATATGGAGACGTATCACACCAAATTCTTAGGATTAGACAACGCCAAAAGTAGGTGCAACACTGTTGGTACAAGTCAGACTAAGTTAAAAGTGGTCTAACTGAGGCCAAAGTTGTCATGAACTAGAATTGTCATTCGGGCAAAATATATAAATTATTTTTCAACAAATACCACTAAAATATTAAAAGCTAATTTATGATAATTATCAAACTAAATTAAATAATATAAAATAGATAATCAATTGTAGAATATAATATTAATGTTAAATTACATCACATAAAAATAATATAAATTGATCTCCTATAAAGTTTAAATAAAATTATATATTCTAAAATTAAAATTACATTAAATAAAATAAATTAATTTAATCAATCAATCTACCATAAATCCCGCTCTCAATCATGTATTTACGGAGTTAGCTTAGTATAATCAGTGATTACAAACACATCACAGCAGGCTAGAAATAAAAGGCACTAGAATAGCATGTCAGTGAATAGAAACTATGGTAGTGATTTTGCATGGTGCACCACAAGTCTCAGCGAGACCTGTTGTGTGCTGGCTATTGCTATATGTAGAATAATAGGTGACTCACTGACCTACAGTTTGATGAACGGAAATTAATGTACAATATAAAAGTCTTTGTAAGATGTTAATTATGAAAAACAAAACATATAAAAATCTGAATGATATTTTATTATTAACATAATACATTTTACAATAGAAAAGCAACTCAATGAACTGCTTTAAACACTATAGTATCAATCATACTATTAAATGTTTATCTTTTTGCTATGTCACAATGCTCTCCCTGTGTCAATCTCAATTTGTGGTTAGAATGTTGCAAAAGGTAAGTAGCTATTACTGTCAGTCATACTTTTGAACTGTTACATTTGTATTCTGTATTCTGTTGTTGTTTTTTATTAAGTTTTATTATTATTAAGTATTAAGTATGGACTAAATTATTATTTAGTCCATACTTCAGGGCATAATTGCACTGTAATATGCCCAGGGTGAAAGGGACATGTCACTTCTTACCGGCACTTATGCGCCAGGGATAATGAAGATGAATGGGGCCGCCCCTCCTCCTCCCCAGCACTTTAGACATAAGCGCTGGCCAGCACACACTTCTAAAACATCCCGCCTTTTGCGTCGTACTGGTACCACCACAATACGCAGTGTGAACATTCCCTTATATTATACGTTAATATTTGTTCATCAAAATTTAGGTCACTGGATCAATAAGATTTTGCATGCTTTATACACTTTTTTAGGATTTTTTTTCATACAATTTTTTATTTTTCGTTTTTACTACATTAAATTAAACAAATTTTAATCAGATCGTGATCAGTGTGGAAACTTTATTTTTCTGTTCTCGGCCTTTATTCCACATATGGCAAAAAATGGCACACCGCAGATCTCGTTGAGACCTGTAGTGTACCAAACAAGATCACTGCAATAGTTTCTATTCACTGACATGCTATTCTATTGGCATTTCTTTTATTTGTAGCCTGTTGTGATGTGTTTGTAATCACTAATATTGCTATAATAATGGGATTTATAGTAGATACTGTATTTTTTAAATTTTATATTGTTTAAATTATTATTCATTTTATAATATATAAGGTAATATTAAGTTAATTTTTTTAAACCAGATAATATAATTTTATATTTATATTTATTTTATCTTATTGCTAAATTATTTAATTGTACATAGTTTGATAAGTAACATTAGATAGCATGGCCCAAGCTGTTAGGAATTCTGTGTAGTCTTCTCTAGCACACCAACAATTGCTCTTACAATGCAGCACACTGGCATTACTCTATGATGCACCTATAATGCGCAAAATGAATCAACTGCAGTAGGACAGGTTCATACATACTGACATATTTTACCCTCCTCTAAATTTATTTATAACTGGAGTGTCTGCGCCAAGTTCACACATATGGCCCTATGTGCAAAGTTGTTTAAAATTTCCTGATGCATCAGATTAATATGAAAAAATATTTGTTGTATAGGTAGATATGGCCTTCAATGCTAGACAGCAGTCGCAAGAAACATAAATTATTTTGAATTTTGAGACCAGGAAACATTTAGACAGTGAGATGAAAGTGTCTAAAATTGCTGCTTTACTTCTTAGAACCCACCACCACCAGATTCTGTTTAAATCCGGGACAGGCAAGTAATGCCTATTTATTTACATAGTAACAAATCCTGAAAAGTCAAAACTTCATTAATGTTCAATTTGTTGAAAAGACATTGCATCCATCTTTTAAGGAAAGAACGTGGGGTCTCTGATGTCATCAAATGTGTCTCTAAAAGGTTACATTTTCTCCTTGAAGAGAACACTATAAAGACCTTTAGGCCATACCGTTGACCCTTTGAAGTATGCAAATAGGCTTCTAGCCAGGTAGGACTAATGAAAAGATCGTATCCCTGGCCCTAACCTAATGCATGTTTCCTTTGCTCTCCAAGTAGGTGGAATGGGAAACAAAAAAACACACAATTGCACCAACACAACAGTGTCATTACTAGAATCTATAAAGATGTATTTATATAAAATACTATATTGTAGAGTATCTCACAAAAGTGAGTACGTCCCTCACATTTTTATAAATATTGTATTATATATTTTCATCGGACAACACTAAAGATTTGACACTTTGATACAATGTAAAGTAGTTATTGTACAGCTTGTATAACAGTGTAATTTCGGTGTGGTCTCAAAATAACACACGGCCATCAATGTCTAAGCCGCTGGCAGAAAAATTGAGTACACTATCAAGTGAAAATTAACAAATTGTTACCATTTTCCCTCCACGGTGTCTTGTGACTTGTTAGTGTTACAAGGTCTCAGGTGTGAATTGGGAGCAAGTGTGTTAAATTTGGTGTTATCACTCTCACACTCTCTCATATTGTTCACTAGAAGTTCAACATGGCACCTCATGGCAAATAACTGTCTGAGGATCTAAAAAAAAAGAATTGTTGCTCTGTGTAAAGATAACCTAGGCCAGGGGTGTCAAACTTGTTTTCACCGGGGGCCACATCAGCCACATCAGCCTTAAAGGGCCGACAATTTTAGAACTCTGTAAACTTCTCCTTAACTGTTACATTTCTACAGTATTGCTATTATAATTAGCCCCTTGAGGGGAACCATAGGTAGATAGGTACATATGACCCTTTTAGGTAGATAAGTGGGTATAAAGCACACTGTAGATGACAGTTTTTTTCCCACCTGTAGCCAGGTGACATGCCCCACATAGCCCCCCTGTAGCCAGGTGACATGCCCCACATAGCCCCCCTGTAGCCAAGTGACATGCCCCACATAGCCCTCCTGTAGCCAGGTGACATGCCCCACATAGCCCCCCTGTAGAAAGGTGACATGCCCCACATAGCCCCCCTGTAGCCAGGTACATGCCCAATACAGTCCCCTGTAGCCAGGTAAAAGCCCCATAGCCCCCCAGTAGCCATGTAGATGCCCCACAGTCCCCCAGTAGCCATGTAGATGCCCCACAGTCCCCCAGTAGCCATGTAGATGCCCCACAGTCGCCCCAGTAGCCATATACATGCCCCACAGCCATCCCCTGTAAGAAACAGCCCCACAGCCGCCCAGTAGCCTGTACATGCCCACACCCGCCCCAGTAGCCTTGTACATGCCCCACAGCCGCCCCAGTAGCCTTATATATGCCCCACAGCCGCCCCAGTAGCCTTGTACATGCCCCACAGC
The DNA here is from genome assembly GCA_025379985.1 of Phyllomedusa bahiana. Taxonomy (NCBI): domain Eukaryota; kingdom Metazoa; phylum Chordata; class Amphibia; order Anura; family Hylidae; genus Phyllomedusa; species Phyllomedusa bahiana. The sequence continues at coordinate 9,362 of JAODAL010059508.1, forward strand.
CGCCCCAGTAGCCTTTTACATGCCCCACAGCCGCCCCAGTAGCCTTATATATGCCCCACAGCCGCCCCAGTAGCCTTATACATGCCCCACAGCCGCCCCAGTAGCCATGTAGATGCCCCACAGCCGCCCCAGTAGCCTTATATATGCCCCACAGCCGCCCCAGTAGCCTTGTACATGCCCCACAGTCTCCCCAGTAGCCTTGTACATGCCCCACAGCCACCCCAGTAGCCTTATAAATGCCCCACAGCCGCCCCAGTAGCCTTGTACATGCCCCACAGCCGCCTCAGTAGCCTTGTACATGCCCCACAGCCGCCCCAGTAGCCTTATATATGCCCCACAGCCGCCCCAGTAGCCTTATATATGCCCCACAGCCGCCCCAGTAGCCTTATATATGCCCCACAGCCGCCCCAGTAGCCTTAAACATGCCCCACAGCCCCCCCCCAATGATTATAAAATAAAATAAAAACTACTTACCTGGTGGAAGGGCAGCGGGGCGCGGCACGGCCCGTTCCGGGAGCTGTGTACGGTGTAAGCAGCGTGACGTCACGCCGCTTACGCCCGCACGCAGCTCCCAGAGATCTCCTCGGCGGCAGAGGCTGCCGGCCGAGGAGACCCAGCGTCACAGGGGGCGTGAGTAAAGCGGCGCGTCACGCCCCCTGTGACGCCGTATGTACAGTGCTCACCAAGCACAGTACATACAAAGGGAGAAGGTGGGAGGGAAACGATCCCTCCTGCCTTCTTCCTGTACCAGTAGCTGCACCGAGCGTGTAGCTGCTGACTCTGCGCGGCTGTGGTAAAACAGACGTGCGGAGTCAGGGAGATCGCGGGTCGGAAAACACAAGGCCGCGGGCCGGATGTGGCCTGCGGGCCTTGTGTTTGACACCTGTGACCTAGGCTATGAGAAGATTGCCAACACCCAGAAACTGAGCTGCAGCATTGTGGCCAAAACCATACAGCAGTTTAACAAGACAGGTTTCACTCAGAACGAGCCTCACCATGGTCGACCGAATAAGTTGAGTGCACATACTCAGCATCAAAATCAGAGATTGTCTTTTCAAAATAGACGAATGAGTGCTGCCAGTACTGCAGAGGTTAAAGAGATGGGGAGTCAGCCTGTCAGTGCTCAGACAATACTTGGCACACTGCATCAAATTGGTCTGCATGTCTATCGTCCCAGAAGGAAGCCTCTTCTAAAGATGATGGACAAGAATGCCTGCAATTTGCAGACTAAGGACATGGATTACTAGAACCATATCCTGTTTTCTGATGAGACCAAGATAAAAGTATTTGGTTCAGATGGTGTCAAGAGTATGTGGCAGCAACTTGGTGAGGAGTACAAAGACAAGTTTGTCTTGTCTACAGTCAAGCATGGTGGTGGGAGTTTCATGGTTTGGGGCTGCATGAGTGCTTTTGGCTGTGGGAAGCTACAGTTTATTGAGGAAATCATGAATGTCAACATGTACTGTGATATACTGAAGCAGTGCATGATCCCCTCCCCTCGAATACTGGTCTGCAAGGTAGTATTTCAACATAATAATGACCCCAAACACACCTCCAAGATGACCACTGCCTTGCAAAAGTAAACGAGGGTACAGGTGCTGGACTGGTCAAGCATGTCTCCAGACCTAAACCCTACTAAACATCTGTGATGCATCCTCAAACAGATGGTGGAAGAGCGCAAGGTCTCTAACATCCACCAGCTCTGTGATGTCTTTAAGGAGGAGGGGAAGAGGATTCCAGTAGCAACTTGTGAAGCTCTGGTGAACTCCATGCCCAAGAGAGTTAAGGCAGTGCTGGAAATAATGGTGACCGAAGGTTCTTCTTCCAACAAGACAATGACCCAAAGCCCACAGCTAAAATAACAAAGCAGTGGCTTCAGTACAACTCTGTGACCATTCTTGATAGGCCCAGCCAGAGCCATGACCTAAACCCAATTGAGCATCTCTGGAGAGACTTAAAAAATAGCTGTCCACCAAAGTTCACCATCCAACCTGAGGGAACTAGAAAGGATCTGCAAGGAAGAATGGCAGAGGATCCCCAAATCCAGGTGTAAAAAACTTGTTGCATCATTCCCAAGAAGACTCATGGCTGTATTAGCTCAAAAGGGTACTTCTACTCAATGCTGAGCAAAGGGTCTGAATACTTAAGACCATGTGATATTTCAGTTTGCAAATATATATACATTTCTGGGGTTTTTTTTTCAAGATGGGGTGCAAAGTGTACATTAATGAGCAAAAAACTTTTTTCATCTTACCAAATGGCTGCAATGAAACAAAGAGTGAAAACTTTAAAGGGGTCTGAATACTTTCCGTACCCACTGTAAATAAATACTCCCCAACACTAGCCATCATTGACCATTTTATGAAAGAAATGGACCCAACCATGTTTTGACATATTCCAACAAATCCATTGTAGACCAGAAAGGAAACCTGTATAAAAAAGATAACACTACTCTAGTATATGGGCTATTCAGTGCCCAAGAAAGCTGTTTGACACCTCATCCCCTGCAGTAAACAGTTTTTCTATTGTTGCCTGCTGTGGTGAATGGGGTATCATCCAGATTTCCTGGATGTCTGGTACGCTATCCAGCACTTGGGAAAACTAGATGACATGCTCCATAATAGGCACCCAGAAAAGCTGGATGCCTGCTGTGGGGGTTGGCGGCAGTAATATACAAAGCAGATAACACGAGTCAGCTACAGATCCTTGCCAACGCTCCCAATATACACTCTCCTGAGAATGCACAAACAGTTAAAAAGACAGAGCAGTCCTGGGTCCCTATGACATAACTCCAGATGACCGAGACTACCCCATGGGATCCAGAACGGTTGGGAGGTATGCAACCCCACTTCTCCCCATCACCCAACCCATCCCCATCTGTCACCCCTGAAACCTTCCAACTATACCCATCTCCCCCACGCTAACCACTTCTACTCCTCCCATCCCCCACTAGAAACCCTCTTATCCACACTCGAAATCCCCACCAACTTCTTTCACCGACTCTAACCCCCTTTTCCTCTCTAAATCCCTCTTCCCAAATATTCTAACTCCCTCTCCTTCCACCAAGTCATTTCCCTCACACTCTTACCTCCCTCCATCGCACAACCAGGAAATAAACTTGCCTGTCCTTTAGAGCATCTGTAAGTCTACAAAGCAGTTGGTGCTGAAGAGAGGAGATGGATCATCTCGGCTCTGCCCTCTTCCCAGTAATGCACTGGTAGTGATCATCTGACAACATCCATCATAGGATGCTGTCAGAATAATGCAGTGGCATGAGGGGAGGATAGAATCTCCTGTTCATTTCTTCCCACCCCACCCCTTCAAATAACCTTTTCCTCCCACAAGACAGTTGTCTGCAGGAGAGGGAGTTAAAAAAAATTGAAAAGCACCATGTTTGAAATGAGCTTAGCTCTTAAGCTCGCTCCATACTTGCACCCCCCGTCATCTCGGCCATGCTTTAAGGGGTTGTGGGTGACCCTTTCTGTTCTGTTAATTCTGCTGAAAGCAGTTCAAACACGATGGATAAGATGGATAAAAAGAAAAGAATATGTATCAGGTTCTGGTCTTAATTACCAAACAAATATGTCATGCATTTCCTTTCTTAGTAAAATGTCACTGTCGTTTCTCAATATTATGTGCAACCAGGTCTGCCCTCTACTACGGATATCCTCTGTAAATCTGTCAATCAGTAACTCAATAGCAAAAATGTGAAAGTATCAAGTATTTTTTCATTTTTTACTGCTACTTGACAAGAGTCTATATATCACAATGCTTAATACATAATACTTCTGCATACGGCAATATAGTGAACAGATTTTTTTCCACTTCCACTTCTTCCACTGAAGACCCAATTCAAAAGTCCATGCAGTGATACATTGCTAGTAGCAACAGAGCTGACTGGTAAAAGTAACTGAGCGACATTTCGCAAGATACACTTCCTTTCTCAAGCTTGTACAAGCTAGACTAGACCTTCCCTTAAATACCTCTTTGAGATAGCATGATACCTTGCTGCATTTAACCCTTACTCTGCTGTATTTTAACCCTTACTCTGACATGATATCTATTTCATAACTAACAATTACTTCACAAATAACATCTAAGATTAAAACTTTCATTCAAGCCCTTTGGTGTAAGGGATTCCAATCTATAGATCCAGAAAGCTTCCCTTTGTAGCAATTTGAATTATTGCTCATTTTCATTTCTTACTGAGACTTCCTCTAATACACACCATCTCAGTTCATGCACCTGATATGCATGTTCTGAGAAGTGTCTGGCTACTGCAGTTTCGCCATACTGGTGAGTATTCACATTGCTTTTGTCCGTGTATGTCTATTTGTTATATGTACGGATTGATAATTTATGCTTATTTATTCGCTGCTTAATAGCTCGACATACATTTTCTCGCATGGGCATTTCAGCCCATATACTATGTTTTTGCTGTTGCAGCTGTGGAAACCTTGGATTTTGATTTCATCTCTTTTGTTGGGTGACGTATAGATGGCCCCTTTATTATAGCGTTACAATTAACGCATGACATACATGGAAACGTCCCACTTCTCTGAGTAACTAGCCTTTGTTGTCTAGTGCAGCTTTTTTCTCTTATGTCTGAACTGACGATCATCTCACCTATTGATCTTCCACATTTGAACACATATCTTGGCTTATCCCTGAACAGATGTCCATATTTTGGGTCAGTTTTTATTATATACCAGTTTATATTGATTACCCTCTTTATCATTGTAGAATGGTGATCATATTTAGTAACAAATTTACTTCTAACTTCCTTTTCCTTCTTCTTAGTCTGTAATGCCTCGTCCCTCATCATTTTACTAAAATATATTAGTGTATTCTTATCGTAGCCTTTATTGACGAACTTGTTGGCAAGTTTATTCATTTGTTCCTTATAATTTACATCACAGGAACAAATTCGTCTGGCCCTCATAAATTGGCTCTTAGGTATCCCTTAAAATACTTGTGAAGGGTGGTAACTAGCTTTATGCAATATATTATTATGATCTGTAAGTTTTGAAAATTAAGTATTCGAAAATCTAGTTTCCTTGCCATTCTTCTGGATCTCCACATCCAGGAATTGAATTGTATTAGTATCTTTAGTTAGTGTAAAAGATATCAAAGTGTGACATTGATATAATCCACAAATTCACTTAGTTCTAGTTCTGTTCCTTTCTGTAGCAAAAATACGTCATCCACGTATCTCTGCCATGCCAGGATATTATCAATGTATATAGATTTTTGTATATATTGATCTTCAAAGTAAGACATACATAGATTAGCTATACTTGGGGCTGCAGAAGACCCCATCGATGTCTTCTGCAGCTGCAAGTAATAAGAATCCCTAAACCTAAAATAATTCTTTTCTAGTACAAGCTCCAATAGTGTCATTAAAAACCCTATAAAGGAATTTGATAGTTGAGGGTCAGATGAGAGAGCCTCTCATACCGCTACATATGACTCTTTGTACAGTATATTAGTAAATAGACTTTTAACATCTAATGTGTACAGCCACATAGCTTCCGTGGCATTGAACTGTTGTAGACTTTTTACATATTGTCCGGTGTTAAACAGGCACCTTGCTTTAGCCATTTTTTGTCCATTTCATTTTTGTTTCCTCTAAGACCATATGCTGGAACACCTCTAATGCTTAACTTTGCACTACAGGATCAAACTGACTTGTCCTACTCAATTTCCTCATCATTCTGGCTACAGGATCTAAAACCGAACCTTTATCCCTACCAAAATGCATTTTTATTCTCATATTTCAACATAGCCTGTAGAAATCCACAGTAAATTGTAAAAAAAATAATAATTTTTAACCGGGACAAAATTCAGTCCTTTATTAAGTACACTTTTCTGCTTAGTATCCAGTTGTTGTGACAATATATTTACGAAGAGTTGATCTTGGTCTTCTTTAGGTTCCTCTGTAGTCGCTTTTGAATGAAGATGAGCGAGCAGTAAAAAGTTCTAGGTCAATTAGAACCTCGACCTTTAGTGTGTTCGGTTCGAGGTTCTATTCGAACTACAGTAGAACTCGAACCCCATTAAAGTCAATGGGAGAAGATGTTCTAGTTAATTTTCATACCTATACAGGTGAAGAGAAGCTGTAATTACCATCCATAACAGTAAACTGGATACATGGAACAACTTAGTGAAGAAAATTTGGCTCTAAGAGTGACAGAAAAAAATTGAGAGGCAAAAATAGTTAATTCCTTTCAATGGCTAACTGAAAAGATGAGGACAGTTTGCAAGCAGGGTCGTAGCTAAATGAGGTGCAAGGTAGCAGCTTCTATGGGGCTATTCATCCTGAGAGGGTCCAAAAGCCCCTTTGACACATAGGAGATTTGGAGATGGTGTGTTATACAACTACTGAACCCCCAAAACTGCAAAAGCTAAACTTTTGGGCTCTGAGTATAATTTAGCAAATCCAAGCACTCTGTATAATATATATACATGTATATACAAGTTAGGCGTTATGTGAGCCTGCAAAAAAATTGTGTAAAAAAGCCAATTTGACCCAGATATTAGTAGTCCAGCATTGGAGGTGTTCCAACGGTTAATGATTTCAGAGGTCACAAAAAGTGGAGAAATCATAAAGTGCAGAAGAATTAGAATTAGACCCAGCAGCTTCTGCAGTCAATGAGCCTGGTCACATGACCTCAGGTAGTGTTAGACTTCGGTGCCTAGGGCCCACCAGAGTAGCTGATTCTGGGGTTCCACCCCATAACTACTGTACTTTGATTCTCTGCCATCTGCCCAATTCCCCCTCATAGTTTTGCATCAACTGATACAGACCAGTGTTATGACATACCAGCTTGTAATCAAGGTGGGGTGCTGGGGCTTCTGAGTCTCCCTCACCTAATTGTAGATGAGCTGAAGCAGCAGGACAGCAGATGGTAAACATAAAAGGTCTATAAAGAAATATGTTCACCTCAAATGATAAATATAAATATACAAAAAACTACAAAATAAAGTTCTATGTATAAAACCACTAAATAATGATCAAACATTTACCAAATAAAACTGCTACACAAAATCAAACCCCCAAAACTAATGTTACCAATAATTCCACTAAGACCAAATACCACTTCACCATATATCAGTACTACACAATGACTGAATAATAACAGCTAGAGATGGGCGAATTTCTCAAAAATTCGATTTGGTCACTTCGCCGAATTTTCCGAAAAAAATAAATTGGGGTCCGAATTACTTCGGCATGAATCGCGTTAAAAAGCACTATTTCCAGGCTGCACAGAGCCTGCAGGTGCTGTAGAACGTTGTGCCATGCTTAAATTGCAGAGGGACTTGGTTTGGTCTTCATACAAGTTGTGTTTTTAGTATGACACGCAGATGACTGCCACCCGCTTTTAAAAATCGCTTCACTATAAATTCCTGGGCACTTAAGAGGGAAAAAACAAAAACCAAAAAACTCAAGCGGAATGTACCCTTTGATAAAGTCATGCCACGAAAGCTGGAAAAAACAAGCTGAGAGCTCAGGTGACAACATTAGTGACAGAGTGTGGAGGTGACGGCGGCAGCCACAGCAGCATGAGGTCAGGCAATGGCACAATGACATTCTGGAGGTGGCAAAACAGGAGGAAGCCACAGAATGGCACAATGACTGAGAGCGGAGGTCACGGCGGCAGCAGTATGAGGTCAGGCAATGGCACAATGACATTCTGGAGGCGGGAAAACAGTATTAGGGCCCCAGAGTGGCACAATGAACAGTGTGGAGGTCACGACAGCAGCAGCATGAGATCAGGCATGGCACCAAGACATTCTGGAGGCGGAAAAACAGTATTAGGCCACAGAGTGGCACAATCCACAGTGTGGAGTCACGGCGGCAGCAGTAATGAGAACAAGCATAGCACAATGACATTCTGGAGGCGGCTAAACAGTATTAAGGGCCACAGAGTGGCACAATGAAAACAGTGTGGAGGTCACGACAGCAGCACATGAATCAGGCAGTGGCACAATGACATTCTGTAGGCGGCAAAACAGTATTACGCCACAGACAGCCACAATCACACAGTGTGGAGGTCACGACAGCAGCAGCATGAGATCAATGACATTCTGGAGGTGGCAAAACAGGAGGAAGCCACATAGTGGCACAATGACTGAAAGCGGAGGTCAGGCGGCAGCAGCATGAGATCAGGCAGTGGCACAATGACACAGTTTGGAGGACATGGCAGCAGCCACAGCAGCAGCATGAGGTCAGACAGTGGCACAATGACACAGTGTGGATGTCACGGCAACAGCAACAGCAGCAGCAGAATGAGCTCATAGAGTGGCACAATGACACAGTGTGAGGTGGTGGCAATACCAGTCCCTGGTAAAGATGGTGGTAGGCAGATGGAGAAACTGTCAGCAGATGTGTGGGATCAGGGGGGTGGCGGCATCAGAATAGTGGCTGAGGCAGGAGTTTGAACCCAGACGACGCCTAAAGGCATTGGTGTTTGGGAAAACCTGGCCGATCCCCCGCCTGATTCAAACTTGACAAAGGTCAGTCCGGGTTTCCCCATTTCCCGTGGACAAGCGGGTTCTCCTTGGGGTAACGATGGCCCCTGCCGCACTGAACACCAGCCTGATGCCACACTACTGGCCGGCAGGACAGCTTCTCCACTGCAAACTCGGCAAGTGCGGCCACACATCCAGTTTGGCTGCCCAGTAGTCCAGCGGATCTTCTAACGAGGGGCAGAGTGCTGTCCAAGTAGGCCACAACCTGTTGTTCGGGGACTGCTCCAGGTCCTGCGCTGCTGCGGCGACTGCCCTCCTCACTAGGCGGGTGAAGGAAGCTGCTCATCAGTGACTCCGACTTATGTTACTACTGAGGGAAGCTGGTACTGCTCCTACCCCTCCACCTTCCCCCAGCACCGCGGGCAGTAGTACGTAGCGCTGAGGAACCCCCGGTCAGACCAGTCAATAGGACGATGCCGCACATAGGCAGCAGCCAACTGATTACGGAGGATTTCCCTATAGTATTTGATTTTGTCTTCCCTCTCAATAGCTGGGAAAAAGGCTCCCATTTTGGACCGGTAGCGAGGGTCCAATAGGGTGGGAGACCAGAAGTAAATCCCTCTGCCGGATGCTGACTTTTCGGCTCTCCACTACCAGCAAATAAGAATGCTGTGGGCCACTGCACAAGTGACTCCGAGGGGCTCCCTGCCTCCATTTCCACGTATACTCCCCACGGTGCTTGGGGTCATCTCCTCGTCTTCCTCATCTCCACCACCTCCTCCAGCTGCTCCTCCTCTCTTTGTCACCTGGGAAGAAAATCCACTATTTCACCAGACAATGCTTCTGCTCCAATGCCTCCTCCTCCATTTAAATCGAGTCCCCACCGGACCAAAACATCGTTCCAGGACATGAAGCAGTGGAATGTGTTATTCATCTCGTATCCTGGCGACTGACAAATAACGTCGCCTCCTCGAATGCCTCAACAACGGGAGGTGTCACGCATGAGCTGCCACGGCTGACATCAAAGTTACACAGGGAGTTTCTTCTGTCTGCCTGATCATCAAAAAATCGTTAATGGCCTTTCTCTGTTCATACAGTCAGTCCAACATGTGCAGGCTGGAATTCCAGCGGTGGAAACATCGCATACAAGTGGTTTTTGGGGGAGGCCGTTCTGCCGCTGCAACTCGAGAGGGGTTTTCCCGGCTTTGTACGAATGGATAAAGTGCATGCACAGTTTCCTGGGCCCTTTTCAGAAATGTTCTGAAGATCAGTGGAAGACTTCAGGAACCTTTTCACAACCAGATTAAAAACGTGCGCCATGCAGGGGGCATGGACCATCCCTCCTCGGTTGCAACGCGGACACCATGTTCCTCCCATTGTCCGTCAACATGGTTCCGATTGCAGTTGGCGCGGAGAAAGCCACACATCGATTTCTTGCTGCATGACGCGAGAAGTTCCTCCCCTGTGGACTTCGTCGCCTAGGCAAGCCAGTGTAGAAAATGCGTGACACCGCTGTGCCCTACACCTGTGGAAAATGTTTGGAGCAGTACTTGTGGAGGCTGAGATGGTGGTGGTGGTGGAGGAGGAGGCGGACATTGCGCAGGGCAGCAGTTTACACGTGGAGGAGAAAGCGCGTCTCCTGTCCAAGTTGTTGGTGTGCCTGGGCTGGAAGCACATCAACCCATGGCCGTAAAGGACATGTACGGGCCCTGACCGTAGTTACAGCCCCAGAGCCCGCCTGCCGTGCACCTTGGAACAAACTGATAAGCTCAAGGACTGACCCACCTTCTTTCTACATATTTATGAAGTGCTGGTACGGGCCTTTTTGGAAAAGAAAATATGGCTTGGAACTCTCCATCTCGGCTCAGCACAACACAATAGTTCTCTGAACGGTGCAGAGTCCACCAATTGGAAAGGGAGGGACTGCAGTACCAACAACTTGGACAGGAGCACGGTCAGCTGCTGCACCTTAGGATGGTTGGATGCATACTCTTGTCTCTTTGCAATCGCCTCGCTGAACACTGCTGGCGCCATGAGTAGCGAGGAGCAGGAGCATCTGGACCGGAGATGAAAGTCAAAGAGAAACAGCTCCCTTCTGCAGAGGTGGGGGAGCCTTGACTGGCTGCAATGCCACTGGGCGCTGCTGCTGCTGCGTGCTGCGGCGGAGATGGGGCCACCACATCGAGCCAAAGTTTCTCCCAGGCCACCGATGGTGGGCGCATGCATGTTTGACGCAGGGCGTGGGCCAACGTTAGCTCCATGGCCACGCTTCACTTTCCCGCCCCCAGATTCTACATATACCCATATTTGCTCCTCCGTGTCTTAGCAAAGAACTGCCACACCCCGAGTATTGGGTTTTACCGCCAAACGCTCCGCACTGATTTAACTACTGCCGCCGCTGCCGTCGCTGAGCCCCGGGGCGCTACTTTCTTGGACCTGCGAAGCGGGGTTTTTTTACCCCGTGGCCGCTTGGCTCCCGACCTCACACTGCTGCTATCCTGCTGACCTTCACGGCCACCCCGACCCACTTTCGGGGCTGAAAACTGCTGCCTGACGCGCAAGCTAAACGCCCTTTTTCCCCTTGACATGAAAAAACCCTTGCCTCCCCCCGTCTCCCAAGTCCCGGCCCCTTACATCATAAATCAAAATTTGTGTTTCATCGTCATTTGGCGCTGTCCACATCACCGTCTTTGGTTAAAGCCAAACTGACCTCTCCCCCAACAGACCCCCCATGCCACTCTCCACATCTAAACTTTTGGCCCCCCTACTGCAAGAAGAAGGCCCAAATTGGGCCCCCCTTTTTTCGCTGCCAAGTTGATGCCCGAATGCCCTCCCCCAAATTGTTCATCCCCCCGCTATATAGTGGGGGAGCCCAGACCACAAAGTATTTTTCTCTGGTTGAGGGGGAAACCGGGTTTGGGCAAGGGGGGGCTGAGGACCGGGGAGGGGCCCCTGACCCCCCTCCCGGCCAAAGCCAACTAAAGGGTTTTTCAGAGGTTCCCACGGGCCCCTTGCTGGGGGGTCAATGCATCTTTTTGGAAGAGGGGAACCCATTTAACTAAAACAAGAACCCTTTGGTTTCTGAACCCAAAACACGCCCCTTTGATACAGCGGGAGTTGTTTTGGGCCTTTACCCCGGGGACCCCCGCCCGCGCCTCCCCCTTTCTGTGCTGCGACCCCGGGCCTGTTCCAGGGAAAGTTTGTGCCCCTGCCATCCCCAAGGGGCAGAGCCCGCCCCCTCTGTCTGACATACTTTTTTTCAAAATGTTAAAAAACCCCCTTTGAATAAATTTTTTGGGATAGATAAAATACACCCTGTTTCTGACTCCCCAAAAGAACCCAGTAACCCAAACTTGGGGAACCCTTTAAAAAAATCGCGCTCCACAAATGGCCCGGGAAAAAATTTTCTTGTATGTGTTTTTTTAAAAAAACTGTGTGTTTTACTAATTAAAACACAAACAGGGTAATTAACCTTCAGAAAATGAATTTGGGAAAAGGAAAAAAAAGTAAATATTTTGGCGTTTTAAAAAAGACGGGTTTTTTTTTTGGCACACAAACCAGCAAAACAACGCTTAAATTTAAACCCTGGGAAAGTAAAAAACGC
>JAODAL010059509.1:0-21436 GCA_025379985.1 Phyllomedusa bahiana
TTTTTTTTTGATATAAAAAAACGTTTTTTTGCACCTTTCAATTCACCTGTGGTGAATTTAGAATTGCTTTTTTAAAGATTTACGTAGATGCTGCGTCAATGAACAGGGCGGATGCGAAAAAAAGTAAAAAAAACCGAAACTGTTATGTTTTAAAATTTAATAAACGGTATTTTTTTGACCTTTAAATTTCCCCTGTGTGAATATAGAATTGTTTTTTTAAGTTTACTAATGCAGCGTCAATGAAATGCGGGTGCGAAAAAAATCAAAAAACACGTAACTGTTATTTTTTTTATATAATAAACGGTATTTTTGCCCCTTTTCCCCAATTCACCTTGGTGAATATGAATTGCTTTTTTAAGTTTTAGTGTCTGCGTCAATGAACAGTGCTGGTGCGCAAAAGTAAAAAAAAACACGTAACTGTTATTTTTTGATATAATAAACATTTTTGCCCCTTTCAATTTCACCATGGGAATATAAATTCTGTTTTAAGTTTACGTAGTGCTGGTCAATGAACAGTGCGGGTGCGCAAAATCAAAAAACACGAAACTGTTTTTTTTTATATAATAAACGGTTTTTTTGCACCTTTAAATTGACCTGTGGTGAATAAAAATTTGTTTTTTTTAAAAATTACGTAATGCCGTCAAGAACAGTCGGGGTGGGGCAAAAGAAAAAAAAACATGTAACTGTTATTTTTGATTATAAAGGGTTTTTTTTTGCACCTTTCAATTCCCTGTGGTGAACATAGAATTGCTGTTTTAAGTTTACGTAGAGCGCATCAATGAACAGGCGGGGTTGCGCAAAAAAAAAAAAAAACGTAACTTGTTTTTTTGTACGATAACGGTATTTTGGCAACAATAAACCTGTGCTGACACAAATTGCTGGATTGTAATTTAAGTGCAAGGTGGATATATCAACAGTCACAGGTTGGGGAAAAAAGAACCCTACGAAATGTATACTATAAAAAAAAGTGGATTTTTGCAGCTAACAAAGAGACCCGTTACTAGAAATATGTTTACCCAAAAAAGTTCGGCGCCCAATACCCAGGAAATATTTTAATAAACAAACTGTTTAAATAAAAAATTTCCCCACCATGTCTACACTAATCTTTGGGGAACTTTATCCCGTTTTTTTAGTAGAGCTTGCTGTTTCGCCCACCCCCCCCCCCCGCTCCCCCCGCCAAATTTACAGGGTAATGCTGCTTTTAAATTCTCTAGCAACACATAAAAACTTCAAAACTCTAATCTAACTAAATTTGGAAGGATCACACTAAAGTAAGGTTTCTCTGTGCAGAAAAGATAATTTCGTGGCTGTTTGGCCACAGGCAGAGCCGGGCCTATCCCTATAACGTGAAGACACTGAAACTGAAACAGGAAAAGCTGTTTTATTAAAAAAGGGGTCATGTATTTTTTTCCCGCCAATCGCAACCATACACATCCCAGTCATCGTCGCCACACACCACCCTGCTCTATTTTTGTAAACCCCATTTGCTGGCCGCCAAAAATTAAGGAAGCGCCGAAAAAAGGCGCGTCTTTAAAAGATTCCAGATTTTAACCTTTAAATTTTCGCATATCTGGAAATTTTTGTCACCATAAAAAACCCTTGCTGTTTTTAACTTTGTGAAAAAAATCGCTCAACACAGACAGGATATAAAAAAATTTAACAGTATTTTTCTAACGCCATAAACTACCAATGTTAGTTATGCGCCTCCTGTGCCCAAAGCGCCTTGATATGTGCATTAATATTTACAAAGATATCGTGTTTTGGAGGCCCTCGATCATTTTTTAGGCGCATTTCAATAGTCGTACCCGGCGTATAATGCGCCTAGTGTTGGTGTACTGTTATGGATGGTAATTACAGCTTCTCCTCACCTGTATAGGTATAATAATTAACCCAAACATCATCTCCCATTTACTTTAATGGGGCGCTAAGCTCGAGTTGGAGTTCGACTCGAACTTTGAAGCAAACTTCTCAAAGTTTGAGGTTCGACTCAAACTCAAACTTTTTAGGGTTCGATCATCACTACCAAAAACATACAGTCAAGGCAACAAAGGAGTGGCTCAAAAAGAATCACATTAAGGTCATGGAGTGACCTAGCCAGTCTCCAGACCTTATTCCCACAGAAAACGTATAGAGGGAGTTGAAGCTCAGAGTTGCCAGCCGGCAGCCTCAAAATCTTAATGATTTAGAGATGATCTGCAAAGAGGAGTGGACCAAAATTCCTCCTGACATTTGTGCAAACCTCATCATCAACTACATAAAACATCTGACTACTGTGCTTGCTAACAATGGTTTTGCCACCAAGTATTAAGTCTTGTTTGCCAGAGGGATAAAATATTTATTTCTCACTGCAAAAGGCAAATAAATTAATATAATTTATACAATGTGATTTTTGGGATTTTATTTTGGATATTCTATCTCTCAATGTAAATTAAAAAAAACGAGCCCTCTAAAATTATAGACTGTTCATGTCTTTGTCAGTGGGCAAACTTGCAAAATCAGTAAGGGATCAAATAATTATTTTCTTCACTGTATAAACTTTAAAAATGACATCACATTGCAGTATTTTCAGTTTACCTTTAAATTGTTAGAGAAGGCTTCAAGTAACTTCATATTTGTCTGACTGTTTTATACCAGTGTTTATTCTTTTGGTAGACCGCACACTGTAGGAACAGATCATTCAGACAGGAACTACACACATCTGTATAATATTGTCGGGTCACTGCAAATACTTCATAATTCAGTTTGCTAATGGGCAGATTTCCTCCTAAACAGCTATTTCACTTTTTTCTTTTTGCTAGAAGGCTATTCTGACAAAATCTCATTACAGGGTTTCCCAATGCTGGGATCTTTAGAGATCAGCAGTGAGAGTTAGGGAAACTGGCCAGCTAAATTTTCTGCCAGCGCATCAGCAGGGACAATACAGCAATATCCAGTTTATGTTTTAACTAATAGTCTGTACCTGTAAAGCAAGGAAAAGCTGGTTGCTTAGGGCATGTCCCACGGCACGGGTTTGCGGCTGGTTTTTCAGACGGTTTGCGGTTTTGCAGACTGTCTGAAAAACCATCCCAAACCGAAGCACAAATGGGCTCCTATGGAAAACCCATGGCATCATTCACCACTGCACAGTGTATATTTTCCACCCGTAGGGGCCTCCTGAAAATACATGTCTACATGCACATTCTTCCTTCTGTTTCGGATGAATATGTGCAGATGAATGTGAATGGGGAGGGAATTTTCTCCTCACCCCTCCGCTTATCACAGAGAAAAGCCGCCACCTCCCCCCCTAGGAGCCGTGTGGCAAGCACACAAACCGGACAATACCTGACCCTTTGCCGTGTAAACTGGCCCTTAAGAAATATATACTTCATAAACTGCTGTCCACTCTGACGTAGAAGACGGTTCTAAAAGGGGAATTTGACTCTATTAATTTAGAATAGCTTCTTTGAGTAATCAATCTTATCCAGAAGGAAATAAACTGTTTCATATAAGCAAAACAAATGTCTCTGGCTGTACTCATTGTTCAGAGAAATACCTTACTTGCAGCTCCAAAGGTGTACAAATTCTTAATGAAAAGCCCAACAGTGAAAAACTTATTTTTAGTGTTTTGAGGCGATTTTTAACGACACAAAGTTGAAATCGCAAGTTTATGGTGATCGAAATTTCCAGATCATCGCGATAATTAAGGTTAAAATCTGAGCATCTCTATTAAGATCGCGCCGCTTTTCGGCGCTTCCTTAATTTTGGCGCCGAATCAAATGAGATTACAGAATAGAGCAGGGTGAGATGTGGGTGCGACGTCCTGAACTGGGATGTGTATGGTTGCTATTGCTGGCAAAATCACATGACCTCGTTTTACATAGAACAGCGATTCCTAGTTCACCACAGTGTCTCTCAGCATCTCATAGGATAGGACCTGCGTTCTGCCTGTGGCCAAACAGCTCAGCGAAATTAGTCTATTTCTGCACTGAGAACCTCTACAATTAGCTGTATCCTTCCAATTTAGTTTAGATTATGGATTATGAACATTTTATGTAGTTAGCCTAGAGAATTTTAAGCAGAATCTACACGTTGTAAATTCACGGCGGTGGGAGGGGGGGGGGGGGGGGGGGGGGGGGGGGGGGGGGAGCCGCGGCTACACAGACAAGCACTATCTATAAAGACACTGGATCAAGTTCACCAAGACTTAGTGTAGACATTGTCGTGGGAATATCTTATATTATTAACAGTTTTGCTATTGAAATATTTTCCTGATATTGGCAGCCTGAACTTATTGGAAAAACAACATTCCTAGTAACTCAGGTCTCTTTGTATAGCTGCAAAAACTCCACTTTTATATCAGTATACCATTTCAGATAGTGTTCAAATTTTACCCATTACACCTGTGACTGTTGATAAATCCTCCTTGCACTAAATTACAACCAGTAATCTTGTAGTCAGCACAGTTGATTGTTGCCAAAAATACCATGTATGTACGAAAACAAATCACAGTTACTGTGTTTTTGACTTTTTGCGCACCCAGCACGTTCCATATGACTCAGCATCTACGTAAATCTTAAAACAGCAAATCTATATTACACCACACAAGTGAAATGAAGGTGCAAAAAATAACCGTTTATTATATCAAAACTCACAGTTACGGTGTTTTTGACTTTTGCGCACCCAGCACTGTTATTGACGCAGCATCTACGTAAATCTTAAAACAGCAATTTCTATATTCACCACAGAGAATTTAACGTTGCAAGAAAATACCTTTTATTAATCAAACATAACAGTTACGTGTTTTTTAGACTTTTGTGCCCCAGTACAACACTGTTTCATTGAAGCAAGGATTTCTACGTAAATCCGTAAAAACAGCAATTCAATATTCACCATAGGTCAATTGAAAAGTGCAAAAAAAGACAGTTTATTATAATCAAAACCATAACAGTTACGTGTTTTTTTTGAGCATTTGTGAGCCACCCAGCATCTGTTCATTGACGCAGCATCTAGTCTACGTAAATCTTAAAAACAGCAATTCTATATTCACCACAGGTGAAATTGAAAGGTGCAAAAAAAATATAACCGTTTATTATAATCAAAACATAACAGTACGTGTTTTTTAACTTTTGCGCACCCAGCACTGTTCCTTGACGCAGCATCTACGTAAATCTTAAAACAGCAATTCTATATTCACCAAAGGTGAATAGAAAGGTCAAAAAATACCCGTTATTAATCAAAACATAACAGTTACGTGTTTTTTGACTTTTGTAGCATCCAGCACTGTTCATTGACGCAGCATCTTCTACGTAAATCTTAAAACAGCAATTCTATATTCACCTAGGTTCAATTGAAGGTGCAAAAAATACAGTTTATTATAATCAAAACAATAACAGTTTACGTGTTTTTTGACTTTTGCGCACCCAGCACTGTTCATTGACGCAGCATCTACGTAAATCTTAAAACAGCAATTCTATATTCACCACGAGGTGAATTGAAAGGTGCAAAAAATACCGTTTTATTATATCAAAACATAACAGTTACCGTGTTTTTTGACTTATTGCGACGGCCAGCACTGTTCATTGACGCAGCATCTACGTAAATCTTAAATCAGCAAATTCCGATAAATCACCACAGGTGAATTGAAAGGTGCAAAAAATACCGTTTATTATATCAAAACATAACAGTTAGCTGTTTTTGACTACTGCGCACCCAGCACTGTTCATCTGACGCAGCATCTACGTAAACCTTAAAAACAGCAATTCTATATTCACCACAGTAATTGAAAGGTTCAAAAAATACCGTTTATTATATTCAAAACATAACATTTTACGTGGTTTTAGACTTTTGCGCACCCAGCACTGTTCATTGACAGCAGCATCTAAGTAAATCTATAAACAGCAATTCTATATCACCAGAGGTGATTGAAAGTGCAAAAAAATACAGTTTATTATATGAAAACATACCAGTTACGTGTTTTTTTGACTTTTGCGCACACCAGCACCTGTTCATTGGACCAGCATCTACGTAAATCTTAAAACAGCAATTCAGTATTCCACCACAGGTGAATTGAAAGTGCAAAAAATACTGTTTATTATATCAAAAATAACATTACGTGTTTTTTGACTTTTGCGCACCCTGCACAGTTCATTGACGCAAGCATCTACGGTAAATCTTAAAACCGCAATTCATATATCACCACAGGTGAATTTGAAAAGTGCAAAAAATACATTTTATTGTATCAAAACTTAACAGTTACGTGTTATTTCACTTTTGCGCACCCAGCACTGTTCAAGTGACGCAGCATCTACATTAAAATCTTAAACAGCATTCTATATTCACCACAGTGAATTGAAAGGTGCAAAAAATACCCGTATTATTAATATCAAAACATAACAGTTACGTGTTTTATATGCCTTTTTGCGCACCCAGCACTGTTCATTGACGCAGCATCTACTAAATCTTCAAACACAATACATATTCACCACAGTGAATTGAAAGGTGCAAAAAATACCGTTATTTATACCCAAACAAAACAGATACGTGTTTTTGTTGACTTTTGCTACCAGTCCAGATTTGTTGATTGACACCTTGCAGTTAAATTTGAATCCAGCAATTTTGTTTTGATTAGAGGGATTTGAGAATAGCTGTGATTTGCCGTCTTTTAATAAGAGACTTTCCAAAACTATTCCATACCTTCTCAAATTTTTTATATTTCTGAACATGGAGCGAAATGCAGGTGGTAAGCGAGCAAAGAGGGGGGGTAGCACATGGAGGTAGAGGTACGAGAGAAGGTGCTCCTTCCAGTGCTGGCGACAACACGCATGCCAGCGGATCGTCAGTTGCAGGACCGTCAGGCCTGTCATCGCTGGGTCAGGGCCCTGTGAATCTAAGTAACGAACATCGTCGCCAATCTGTCCTTCAGTGGTTAATGCAACCTGCATCTAGCAGTCTTACCTCCTCGTCCTCGCAGTCACGGCCACAAATGTCGTCATCAGCATCATCAGCATCTGTCCAACATGAAGCAGCCCAAATGTCAACTCGTGTACCCACCACTGTGGATAATCCATTTTCTGAAGACCTCTTTGAGGCCCAAATGCGGTTGGGGTCAGAAGCATGTTAAAAGATCAAGAGGCCAAAAAGGATGATTTTTCTCTGCTCTGACGCCCAGTTACGATGCCATCAGAGGAGGTGAAGGAAGCCGTCAATCGGCAAAAATCCCGGGCGGTCGGCAACGCCTTGCAGTGCCCCTTGCTTGTAGCCCGCAGCTTCTGGATGCAGAAAGTCAGGACGACCAAGTCACCTGTGTTGATGATGATGATGATGACGACATTGCGGATCCATCCTGGTCTTTTCCGCAGAATTTGCTTGCGAGCGCTTCATCAGTGGACGAGGAGGAAGACGATGGGGTAGTGTCAATACGGGTCCCCGCCACAAAAAGGGAGAGGGCGGTCGCAGAAGTCACTGATATGATTCCGCCAGCCACGGTCAGCGCAAACCCCGCTCCTCGCTTATCGCCGTCAAAAAGGTCCAGGACCTCTCAAGCCTGGGCCTTCTTTGAGCAAGCCTCTGATTCACCCAGCGATGTCATATGCCGCCTTTGCCGTAAAACGCATAAGTAGAGGCAAGAACCTTAAGTGGTTAACCACCACCAACATGTCTAGTCACATGCAGCGAATGCATGAGTTGAAATGGAGGGAACACTTGGCCAAAAAAGGCCAGACCGACGCCGGGCCTCCAACCACTGTCACACCCTCTGTCTCCGCCTCCTCCTCCTCCGCCACCACCAAGCGTTCCTCAGCTGCCCATGTCTCTCAGAGTCATGATCAGGGATCAGCCTCCGCTTCAGCCTCCACCGTCGCCCGAGTACCACCAGCACCACCAGAGACCCATCCTACCCCTTCTCCTTCCGCCAGTTTGACGACCTGCACGCCGTACAGCGGCCAGTCTAGCAGCCAGCCTTCTGTCTTCCAGGTTTGGGAGCAGAAGAAACACTTTAACCCAAACCATCCCAAAGCCAAAAGCCTGAATGTCGGCATTGCCAGGCTTTTGGCCTTGGAAATGTTGCCTTTCCGTCTGGTGGACACAGATGGGTTCCGCCACGTCATGGCCCTCGCTTGCCCCCAATACCAGATGCCGAGCAGGCATTTCTTTGCCAGAAAAGCCGTCCCTGCCCTGGCCAGCCACGTGTCATCTAAAATTTCAAGCGCGTTGTCTGCATCTGTGTCCGGAAAAGTCCATCTCACCACCGACACATGGACTAGTAAGCACGGCCAAGGCCGCTATATCTCTGTGACAGCTCACTGGGTGAGCTGGGTGGATGTCTCTGGGGGTGACGGTGGCTCTCAGGCTCGGCGCACGCTCTTCAAAACCGCAGGGATGGTGCAGGGCTCTTTCCCCCAAGGTCCTCTGGTGGCATCACGTGCCCAGAGACACCAGGCCGTGTTGAAATTAATCTGCCTTGGAGACCGTCCACACACAGGTCAGGAGCTGTGGACGGCTCTAAGCAACGAGACCGAGCGCTGGCTGGGTGACAAGAACCTTGTGCCAGGCAAGGTGGTGTGCGATAACGGCGAAATCTGCTGGCCGCCCTTAAGATCGGTAGGCTGGAGCACATCCCTTGCCTGGCACATGTCATGAACCTTGTCGTCCAGAAATTTCTAAAGAGCTACCCGGGTCTGGACTGCCTGCTGAAGAAGGCTCGAGGTCTGAGTTCGCACTTCCGCCGTTCGCACCCTGCTTCGTCCCGCCTGGCTGCGTTGCAGCGTCAGCTCGGCCTCCCCGTCAACCGTCTCATTGTTGACGTGGCAACACGCTGGAATTCCACCCTCCACATGCTCCAGCGATTGTGGCAGCAGCGCAATGCCATTACGCAGTACGAAGTGACACATGGCCTGACAAGCAGCGGTACGGACCTCGGGGTGTTGAACCACCGAGAGTGGAGGCAGGTGAAAGAGCTCTGCACCATCCTTGCCAGTTTTGAAGAAGCCACCAAAATGGTCAGTGCGGACAATGCCCTTGTCAGCATGAGCATTGTGGTGATCTTAGTTCTGGAACGATCGTTGGACACTCTGAAACAACAGGTCCCGCCAGCGACGGAGGAGGAGACGGACACAGATGCGGACACGGAGCCTTTCTCTCCGTCAAATCCACAAGGCCCGACAGTTTCACAATTTCATCGGTCTTCATTAGGCAGTGGTTCGGGGTCCAGAGCTAGTGCAAGGTGGCGCATCAGCTCTCAGGGTGCATCATCTCAGGCAAGTCAGGGCTGTGTTGAAGCTGTGCCGGAGGCAGAGGAGGAGGAGGGGGAGGAGGTATTCCTAGACACCGATGTTACCGACGTCCCTGCCTTGGAAAGAGGTTGGCGCGAATTTGAGGCGGAGGAGGAAGATGAGGAAGATCAGTTTGCTAGTGCCCCTCGACCCAGAGGCTTGGGAAATCAAGGCTCCATCTCTCACATGAGTGCTTGGATGCTCCATTTCCTCCAACATGATCCTCGCATTAAGGCCATCAAAATGAACAACAGTTACTGGGTGGCCACCCTCCTGGATCCCCGGTACAAAACAAAAATCAGCACTTTCCTTCCACCCACCCAAATAGAGAGTAAAATGCAGGAAATGGAGACCTTGCTGATTGATCAACTGGAGACATCTGTTGCGTCTGCTTCACGTTCCCCAAATGTCACGTGGAACAACATCAGCGACGTGACAGCAGTAGAGTGCCAAGTAGGCGTAGCGGCAGCAGCAGGCAAGGTGGCAGAAGCCTAATGGGTGACCTCTGGCAATCTTTGTTTACCACCTCACCGACGCATGCAATGCAGGGCACACATCCAACACACAGAGATCAGCTTAAGATCATGGTGCACGACTATCTGCGTCTCAACACCGATGTTTTTGCATGTGTTCCGGACCCAATAGACTTCTGGGTATCCAAAATGGACGAATGGCCCGAGCTGGCTCGTCACGCCATGTTGTCCTGCCCAGCAGCCAGCGTCATATCTGAGCGGACCTTCAGCACAGCTGGAGGAGTCATTACAGACAAACGCATCCGGCTTTCCACAGATAATGTGGATCGTTTGACTTTCATCAAGATGAATCAGGCATGGATCTCTGATGATGTTGGGGCCCCAATTGCCGAGGTCACCGATTAGTTGCCAGTCTACTTCACATTCCTTTTCAAACAGAAATGGTCCTCTTGAAAACTTTTTTTTAAAATGATCATTTCTTACTGCAATTTTTATTCTCTTTTCCCAACAGTTCATTTTGCTGGTTTTGCTGTGAGGAGACTGTAAAAGACAGCAAGGTTTCATGACAACACCGTATTCCATTTACTCACTTTATCTTAAGAAGTTTTCGCATTGTCAATGGTTTTTGAGGTCATGTTGCTGTGAGATACAGCAATAATCATGGTCCTTTGGAACAGAAATGTGACTTCTAAGTGGCATTTCTCCCTCACAATTTTTAATAGTGGCTGAGAAGTCATATTTATAATTTTTTGGGGTCATGTAGCTGTGAGATACAGCAATAATCATGGTCCTTTGTAACAGAAATAGTGGCCTCTAAGTGCATTTCTCCCTCACAATTTTAAACATGGCTGGAGTAAGTCATTTATATAATTTTTTGGGTCATGCTGGCTTTGAAATGCAGCAATAACTACAGGTCCTATTATAAAAAAATGTTGTTCTAAACAAACATTTGTTCTTCACAATTGACCAAAGTGGCTCAGGGTCTTGCTTTGAATTTTTGGGGCATTTTGCTGTGACCTGCAACAATACTACAGGTCCTAAACTAAAAATGTGTTTTCTAACAGAAATTTTATCTTCACAATTGACCAAAGTGCTCAAGGTCAAGCTTGATGTTTTTGGGGGCATTTTTCCTGTGACATGCACCATACTACATGTCCTATTCTAAAAAAAATGTTTGTTTCTAACAACATTTGTTCTTCACAATTGACCAAAGGGCTCAAGGTCATCTTTGAATATTTTGGGACATTATTGCTGTGACATGCAGCAATACTACAGGCCTATTCTAAAAAATGTTGTTTCTAACAGACATTTGGTTCTTCACAATTGTCCAAGAGTGGCTCAAGTGATGGTGCTGTCAGAAAACAGGAATACGGGTAGGACACTGTTAATGGACCACATAGTTTCAAAATGACTTCTGTTTTTGCAAGATCTTTAACATAGGCTCACAATCCCTGTATTTGAGACAAACCATTTAATACAATGAAAAAAAAGAGAAACAAAGACATGGTGGGATTCCCATCCATTTTAAAAATGAGGGGGGGGGGGGGGGGGGGGGGGGGGGGGGGGGTGGGGGGGGGTGTTTTTCTAGAATTAAAGTACTAAAAAAACTGCATGTACAAAATAGCTTTAAAAAAAATTCCTCTGAAATGTACAAGGGAGGTACAGGAAAACTTGACCATGATGTATGGTTATTCAGTAGGACATGGAGTATGGAGCACGGACAGATAACAAAGTACAGAGACAAATTTCCTGCCAGCACGTTGAGTAAAATGAGAAAAATAATGCCCAAGATAAAGGGCACCTGGGTGTACATGAAGCGTAAACCACCGTATTTCCAAGTGAAGCACAATTGGTCCACACTCATACTGAGGGGCAAGCGCTACCCAGCGTATTGACTGTGTACAGAGGAAGGCTGGAGTTCTCACACTTCCGCTTCCGCACTCTGCATCAGCACTACAGTATTCGTTGCTGCGTCACAGGGCATTCTTTAACCTGCGTGTTTAATGAGATGACGGATGCCACGAGCCCTGTGCTTTCACCGCACCCACTGTAACTCCGGCTATCTGGTCATGCCTGTGGCCCAGGACAGGTATAGGTCAATGTCCAGTTCAACTAAAATGTGGTTGAAAGACTCCTAATTCGGCACTTTTTAAATGTGGGGTCATGCATGTTTGGGGCTCATGCTGTGGCCCAGGACAGTTATAGTCAATGTCCAGTGAAACTAAAATGGTGGTTGAAAGACTCCTTTTTCCGGCAAATTTTAAATGTGGGGGTCTGCAGGTTTGGGCTCATGCTGTGTCCTGACAGGTATAGTCCAATGTTCCATGTGTTCAACTAAAATGGTGTTTGAAAGACTCCTTTTCCCGCACTTTTTGAATGTGGGGGTCAAGCAGATGGGCTCATGCTGCGTTCCAGGACAGGATATCAATGTCCATTTCAAGCTAACATGAAGGTTCAAATCATACTGCCTCAGGAGCACTTTTTAATTGTGGTGATGCAGGTTTAAGGGTCGGCTGTGGTACAAGACAGGATAGTAAATGGTTCTGTGGACTTTTTTTCTGTGACTTTTTATAACCTAAGTGATGTGCCTAAGATTTAGAGCACGTATCCATTTTACTGTTTGTGGATGTTAATTTCTGCTTTCTCCAGCTTGTTTGGGTGTAATATGAAGGGTGTTTTTTGCTCTCCCATAGACTTTAATGGTCAATGCAGCGCATAATCGATGCTCACTATCGAAAAACCTTATCGATAAACTGCCGACTATCTACAATCGATACGAATCTCGATAGCCAACCGCTATCCTCAACACTAGTCCATTTCCGCTTTGATTCCATAGCGTCCGGAAGTTACTTAGAGGTTTCTAGGCATCGGGATCTAACACGAGTCACAGGTGTGTTTATGTTCTATGTGTGATTAGCTATAATAAAGTTCATGTTTGGCAGCACTTTGCTATGCTATGAGTAAGGTGGTGCTCACACCGAAACTGCGTTAGCCACCACAGACTCCTGGGTGTGCTGGCGTTTTTTAAACGGTATACAATAAAAGCTGGATTTTATCTTCTATTTGGGAATTTCCATCTCTATGCTGTTACCTGCCCTTTATTTCTACAAGTGGAAAGCGTCTCCTCTGGACGTCATACGTGCATGGATGGATCCCAGACTGACTCATATCACGTGGTGAGCTGGCTTTCATTTTCTTATGTGGACTTCTAGCAATCTATGTCTTTAGTCATCTTGTCTTCAGGAAACTATTTGCAGGCTTTCTTGTGCATCATCTTTATAACCGGCTTCCATCTGGGACCACAGCCGTGTGGACCGATTTGATGCAGTGTGTGGCGTATGGTCTAAGCACTGACAGGCTGACCTCCCAATCTTTTAAGCTCTGCAACGATACTGACAGCACTCATACATATATCTCTGGATATGACGCTGGGCACGTGCACTCAACATTTTTGGTCGACACTGGCAAAGCCTGTTCCGAGCGGATTCTGTCTTATTAAACCACTGTATGATCTTGGCCACCATGTTCCAGCTCAGTTTCAGGGTATTGGAAATCTTCTTATAGCCTAAGCCATCTTTATGTGCAGCAACTAATTTTTAGATCCTCAGACAATTCTTTGCCATGAGTTGTCATGTTGAACTCCCAGTGACCACTATGAGAGAGTGTGAGATTGATAACACCACATTTAACACACCTGCTCCCTATTCACATCTGAGACCTTGCAACAGTAACAAGTTACATGACACAGTGGAGGGAAAATAGCAAGCTGGGCATAATTTGTCAATTTTCACTTAAGGATGAACTCACTTTTGTTTCCAACAATTTAGACAATAATGTCTGTTTTTTGAGTTATTTTGAGGGCATACCAATTTTACATCATTATACAAGTCGTACACTGACTACTGTACATTTTATCAAAGTCTTATATATTCAGTGTTGTCCCATGAAGAGATATAATATAATATTTACAAATATCTGAAGAGTTTACTCACTTTTGTGAAATACTATATGTTTAATTGTGTTTAATGTATATATCTATATAAATAGTAGTCGAAAACATTTTCCTTTAGGTAGTTCTAGTAGTAAGCAAAACTGTAGTTTTTTTTAAGCTTTTTGTGGCTTGTCAATTTATTTTTGATGTTGACCCAGCACTGGATAATTTCACACAGGGGGACATGTATGAACGTCGCCACTGACAGGCCAGTTCTAAATGCGCCTGTATGTATGAACTTGTTCTCTTGCAGGTCATACATACAGGCGCATTGTAGTTCTACTACGACAAGTCTAGCTCAGACAAACCACCTTTAACCTGGTCTGGCTGTTCTAACTATTCTGCAGCTAGATTTGGCATCAAAGAATCATAAATGTGTCTAATTCTTTAAATGTGATGCTACATGCCCCCAAAACGCCCGTAATCTTTGGCACATTAAAAAGGGACTTATCGCACCAAAGTTTGGAGTGCACCTGCTCATACATTCTATTTGGCTCAAAGTACACCAGAAAACTGCTGCAGCCTTGTTCATACATGTTGCCCATAGTCATTTGAGCATTTAATAGAAATTCTAGTTAAGTAAAGAGGAACACTGCTGTAACAGATCAGAAATTCCTGAAAGAAAGCTTGTTCCATCCAGTTGGAGCAAAAACTGGATGGTACAAGCTTTATGCACTTTATATGTCATGAATAAAAATGCACATGCTTTTGTGCCATTGGCCTTACACTTTCAGGGCTTACTTGATTTGTCCTTGGGCCTCTCTCTATATTCACATAATCTCCAAAAAATTGGGAATCTCGCAAGAGAACAAAGAGTGACTTTTGATCAAAAGATCAAAAGTCTCTCTATATTCAGGCCCAAATTTGGGTGGCAGAGAAAAGATGGTTTCTACATAAATATATATAGGGATTCTTTATGGTAAGAACTGTGAGACTGTGGAACTATGTAACCTTTTACTTAGTGACTTCTATGATGTTCCGGAATGACATTCTCCACCCAGGCTATAGAAGTTTTTATTTTTTCTAGTGTGCTGGTACGGTGCTTAAAATAAACCTTTCATATACTCACCTGGCTGGTTTGGCATTATTTCTGTGCTGTTTGCTAACACCCTGCTGTTATTTCTTGATAATTCCACGTGAAGCTGTGGTACGTACTGTATTGATGAATAGAAATTTCTGAACGCTAATGGTTATTGTACTGTCTCGACCTGTAGCAGTAGAATGCAATATATATATAGTGTAAGACAGAAATGGTATATGCATGCTATGGTACATTGTCATAGAATGAGACATCTTCAGCTTCCTCTTAAGATTAAGATGGCACCAGCAAGTCATTACACTAACTAATACAGAAAAGTTGTGCCATGCATGACATGATATGTCACAACACTTCTGATTTACGGTTTAGTTTTTCAATTTGCCACAGGAGAATCAGAAATGTTCTATTTTTCCCAGACCTAAAACAGCAAACAGTTCATTTCTGCTGTACAGTAAATCTTAAACCTGCCAAAGTGTTTTCTCATCTTTAATCAAAAATAAAACTAAAATGACACTTATTCATATAGGGCAATGTCAAGTTACAGTAATGTATGTACATTAAGCAAAATTCTTTGTAGTTCTATCATTGCCTTAGAATTTGTTCAAAGAGAAAGCACATAACTATAACAAAAATAAAAATGCTTAAAACATTGATGAGTACAATAACCCAAAATTAGACTGGCTGCCTTGTGTGTATATATATATATATATATATATATATATATATATATATATATATATATATATAGCACAGTTGAAAACAGAAGTTTAAATACACCATATAAAAAGTCACATATGCATGTTTTTCTCACTTTTTGACATGACATCAGAATAAGCCTTATCCGTTTTAGGTCAGTTAGGGTTATAAAATTACTTATATTTGGCAAATGCCAGAATAATGAGAGAGGAGGAATTTAATTTTTAAGGCATTTTTATTACTTTCTACAAAGTAAAAAGTTTACGTGCATTTCATTAGTATTTGGCAGCATTGTCCTTAAACTGTATTACTTGGGTAAAACGTTTTGGATATACTTCCACAAGCTTCTCTCAATAGTTGGTAGGAATTTTTGCCCATTCCTCCTGACAGAACTGGTGTAATGGAGCCATGGGGTTGGTATTGGGTCCTATCCTCTTTAATATTTTCATTAATGATCTTACACATGGATTGCACAGTGGAATATCGATCTTTGCAGATGATACTAAACTCTGTAAGGTGATCAACACAATAAAGGGTAATGTGTTATTACAAAGGGATCTAGATAAGTTAAAGGCCTGGACAGGGAAATGGCAGATGAGGTTTAACACAGATAAATGCAAGGTTATACACATGGAGAGGAAAAATCCATTCCATGATTACATGTTAAATGGAAAAACGCTGGGTAATAGTGACATGGAGGAGGACTTGGGAATCCTGGTGGACAGTAAACTTAATTGTAGCAGCCACTGTCAGGCAGCAGCTGGTACGGCAAATAGGATTGTTGGGTGTTTTAAAAGGAGCATAGATGCACACGGTGAGAACATTATTCTCCTATTATACAAATCATTGGTCAGACCACACATGGAATATTATGTACAGTTTTGGGCACCAGTGCACAGGAAAGACATTTTAGAGCTTGAACAGGTTCAAAGGCAGGCAAACAAAATAAATAAAATGACTGGGTGGCCTGCAATACCCAGAAAGATTATCAAGATTAGGGTTATTTAGTTTAGAGAAAAGATGGCTTCAGGGAGACACTAAAAATATGTTTAAAAATATTAAAGGTCAATATAGAGATCTCTCTCAAGATTTATTTATACCCAAGACTGTATCAAGAACAAGGGGGCATCCTCTACGTCTTGAGGAACGAAAGTTTCTACATAAACATAGAAAGGGATTCTTTACTGTTAGAGCAGTGAGACCGTGGGACTCTCTGCCAGAGGAAATTGTCATGGTGAATTCAATAACAGATTTCAAACAGGGTTTGGATGCATTTCTGGAGCGTAATAATATAACAAGTTATAGTGAGTAGGATTCTGGAGTAGGATCGTTGATCCAGTGATTATTCTGATTGCCAGATTGGATTCAGGAAGGAATTTTTCCCTAAAATGAGGACAATTGGCTTCTACCTCATTGGGGTTTTTTGCCTTCCTCTGGATCAACACTTTAGCAACACTTTAGCAAAATAACCTGAACTGGATGGACGTCTTGCCTTTTTCCGGCCTTACACACTATGTTTGTAGGTCGACTTGCTCGCACCTGCTTTTTCAGCTTTGTCCATAAATCTTCAATAGGATTGAGATCAGGGCTTTTGTGATGGCCACACCAAACTTGGTTAACCTTAAGCCACTTTGTTACCAGTTTGGCATTATGCTTTGGGTCATTGTCCATTTGGAAAACCCATTTTCGTCCAAGCTTTAACTTCCTGGCTGATGTCTTGAGATGTTGCTTCAGTATTGCCACATAATCTTCTTTCCTCATGATGCTATCTATTTTGTAAAATGCACCAGTCCCTCTTGTGGCAAAACAACCCCACAACATGATGCTGCCACCCCCATGTTTCACAGTTGGGATGGTGTTCTTAGGAAACGAAGCTGCTCCCTTTTTCCTCTAAATATAGTGATGTGCATTATGGCCAAACAGTCCAATTTTAGTTTTGTCAGACCACAGAACATGTGTCCAAAAATGCAGGTCTTTGTTCCTGTATGCATTTGCAAACATTAATCCGGCTTTTAAATGTTTCTTTTGGAGTAATGGCTTCTTCCTGGCAGAGTGGCATTTCAGCACATGTTGATACAGTACTCATTTCACTGTGGATAATGACACAATCTTACCAGCTTCTGCCAGCATCTTCACAAGGTCTTTTGCTTTTGTTCTTGGGTTTATATGCACATGTTGGACCAAAGCATGTTCTTCTCTGAGACACAGAACCCCATCTCATTCCTGAGTAGTATGATGGCTGGACATTCCCATCTTGCTTGTACTTGCGTATAATTTTTTGTATAGAGGAATGCGGCACCTTCAGGTATCTAGAAATTGCAACCAAGGACGATCCAGACTTTTGCAAGTCCCATGATGTTACACACAGAAGCAGTGTGTTTTTGCTGTCCATTTAAAATGCGTCCACATCTTTGTCTCTAATTAACTCAAATGTTTCCAAGCTTCCAAAGACATAACATCATCATATGGGCTGTCCCAAATTGTTTAAAGGCATAGTAATCCTAGTGTATGTAAACGTTTGACTTTGCAGAAAGGAATAAAAATGCCTTAAAAAATTCTCCTTCTCTTATTTTTCTGGCATTTGGCAAGTCTAAATAATTTTGGTAATACTAATTGTCCTAAAACGTGAAAGATTTATTCTGATTTCATGTCACTTAGTGAGAAAAAAATGCATATGTGTCTTTTTATATAGTGTATGTTAACTTCTAGTTTTAACTGTCCACACACCGTGTTCATATACTGTGTACATGTCATTATAACGATGTTTGATTTTGATGTTTTGTACTTTTTATTCCATTTTCTTTGTAAGTTAAATCTAGATTAAATTTAAATTAAATTCTGTGAAACCTGACAAGATTTAAACCTGACTTTAACCAAAAGCAAGACACAAGTTACAGTATGTATATTTAATTTGTCCATACACCTTCAACAACTGTCATCCAAATGCTTATTTAGCTGACTGCTATTCCTCCTGACTCACCAATGCGCTTATTCATTTGGCTCAGGTCGAGCATAAAGCGGGTGAAATAAGTATTGAACACGTCCCCAATTTTCTAAGTAAATATATTTCTAAAAGTGCTATTGACATGAAATTTTCACCAGATGTCAGTAACAACCCATCCAATCCAAACCATCCAATCCAAAGAAATCAAACCATAGATGTCCTTAAATTAAGTTAGTTGTAATAATGAAAATTGACATAGAGAAAAAGTATTGAACACATGAGAAAGAGTGGTGCAAAAAGCCATGGAAATTCATGGCAGCAGCGGAAATCTTTCAGTAATAAAAAAAAAACAATCCTGCCATTTAGTGAAAAATATCAGCTGGTTAAACTGATGACCTATAAAATGGTGTCTCATTACCAACGTGCCACACAAGAGACTCATGATGACTTAAACCAGTGAACTGTCTCAAGACCATCATAACTTTATTGTTGCAAAACATATTAATGGCATTGGTTGCAGAAGAATTTCTAAACAACTGAAGCACCCAGTGAGCACTGTTAGGGCCATATTCCTGAAGTGGAAAGAACAAAACATCACCATAAACCAGCTTAACAACATTTAGATAAGCCTGTGAAATACTGGGAGAATATATTCTGATCAGAAGAAATCAAAATTGAACTGTTTGGATACCATAATATGACCCAAAACACACCACAACAACCGTGAAGTTTGGAGGGCACATCATGGTGTGGGGCTGTTCTTCAGCATGCAGTTCTGCCAAACTTCATATAATTGGAAGACAAACGAATGGACAAATGTACGTATTGAGAAATTCTTGATAAAAATCTGCTGCAATCTACCAGGATAATGAAGATGACATTTCAGCAAGACAATGATCCCAAACACACAGCCAAGGAAACTCTCTGTTGGTTTCAGAGAGAGAAAATAAAGCTGCTAGAATGGCCCAACCAATCAACTGACCTGAATCCAATCGACAATCTATGAAAGGAACTAAAGCTCAGAGTTGATAGAAGGAGCCCACAGAACCTTCAGGATTTGGAGAATGTTTGTGTGGAATAATGGGCCAAAATCACATCTGAGCAATGCTGTGATTAATTTCTCCTTACAGGAGGCATCTTGAAGCTGTCATCATTAACAAAGGCTTTTGTGCAAAGTATTAAATACATTTCCATAAGTGTGTCCAATACTTTTTCCATGTGTAATTTCTCATCATTACACATAACTTAAATTATGGACATTTATGGTTTGATTTCATTGCATATGTATATTGAATGTATTGTTACTGACAGCTGGTGAGAATTTTATGTCAATAGCATCTTTAGAAATATATTTACTTGGAAAATTAGTGATGTGTTCAATATTTATTTTTCCTGCTGTATATAGGTTTTAAAGGGGAAAGTACTGACATTCACAAGCCATCTCTTTCTCAACACTGTCTACTGGGAGAGACCCAGGAGGCCCTTATAATCATTCAGTCCAGCCAAAATTGATTGGCATGGCCATTTATTGTCTAACGTATACAGAAGCATAAAGGGCAATTCTTTTAACACTATTGTTTACATTATTCATTGTCTTTGAGTTTAATAAAAGAGAGCGCATGTAAGTGAAGAGCATTCTTAAATCATTGGTAAGTACAATAACCAAAAACAGATTATATACATACAGATGTTTGTTGTGCTAGAGAAATCTATGTGCTTACATAAGCAATATACTGCATTTATCTGAATTTGACACATGTTAATAACTGAGAAAGTAGGAAACACAAATATGTGATAGAACTTATTTAAAAAAAAAAAAAAAATGTTGACATTCAAAACCAGATGGTAGAAGGGCAACATTCTATTGTAAACTGCAAATATTACATCTTTTATTTACATATCATACACATCATCATTTTAGTTCTATGAATACTGTTTGCAGAACACTTATTAAATCGACAAACACCTACTGTAGATAAACGACTATTGTAAAGTGAGTTACCATTAAATTGCAAATGATAAAGTATTCACACAATTTTTGAATCAATGCTTCACCATAAGTATTATCCAACAATGACAATTGAATGTGTTCAGCAGATTCATACAGCCTGAAAACATAAAGCATAGTTACAGTTATTATACATTCAGAGCATAAAGCAAAATTTGAGTTAAGAATTGTACATGAAGTTACATGTTACCTGCATTTTATGAGTTGGTACAATTCTGGCAATACCAAATTTAAATATCTTTCATTCTTTTTCAATTGAAAATCACAGAACACACTGAGCTGCAAAATATCTCCCTTTGTTTCAAAAGCCTCTCCTGCTGACGCCCTCCCACCCCCGGCAGCCCTGCGGCTACACACACCAGTAGATATCCTTAAAACTTTCTCTAACTAAATAAGAAGTGCAATTCTCTAATCTAACTCTATTCAAAGCTGTAGGTGGATGGTTTCTTGTATTAGAAGTGACTATCAGAGCTGTTAGAACAGCTATTGGTTTAAACGCTGAGCGACACGTCCTGCTGTGAAGTGTGATAGACAGAGTATGAGCTCAAACAGGAAATGCAGCAGCATAGATAAAACGAGGTCACGTGATTTTTGCAGTCAATGATATCCATACACCACAAAGTGGTGACATTGTACATCCTCCTCACCCCCCTCTATCCTCAGAGCAGATTGGCTGGCCACCAAAATGACAGGAAACGCTGAAAATGGCACAATAGTAATAGATTATCTGTAAGAATGTCACCTAAAATATCGCGTAATCGGCGATTTCCGATTAGCCTAAAAATTGTGCCGATTTCAACTTTTGTCGATGATATCGCTCATTCCTATTCATTATATTTTACTGCTTTTAAAAAAATTAAAAACTTAAGAAAAATTGCTTTACTTCACCATTTTCTGAGACCAATAACTGATGTTTTTTTTTGTTTGCAGGGCAAAGTCTAGTTTTTGTTGCTTCCAATTAGGAGTGTATGCAAATGCTTTTTTATTAAATTTTTCAGGGAGGCAAGATAACTAAAATGTCTAGGTTTTTTATAATG
>JAODAL010059510.1:0-21436 GCA_025379985.1 Phyllomedusa bahiana
TATGTGCCCTTATGAGACAGGATGTGAAGAGGGAAAAAGCGAGCCCTGTGATATATAAGAGAGGATGTGATAGAGGGAGAGAAGCTGGCTCGTGATCATAGGTTTAATAATTTGAAGCAAAATTTCCCTGAACAAAAAGAAAAGTAAATTCTGACCGGACCCCACCAGTGAATATAGGGGGCTGTATGATGGGATTTTCACACTATTTCTGGCGATCATGCGCCCCCTGTGCCACACGTGTCGAACCCCCTCCCCTATGTGTTAGGCCATTATCAAAGATCCCCACTTTAAAATGCGCCAAACATGACGGGGCGTGCGTGGGCATTCTGAGGGGCGAGTCGCACCACATTCCAAAATTGACGATGTATGAATAGTCGGGAAAAACTAGGGCATTACGTTTCCGACGGGCAGACCATTTCAAGTGGTTGCCTGACCCCCTAACAGTCGAAGTGAAGCTGTTGCTTTTAAGGGCAAAATTGTGCAATTTTTTTTCAATTACCCAGTACACTAATAAAACATCATTTATTATTATATTATCAAAATTTTTTATTATTTATCATCAAATTATTAAATATAATATTAATTTTTTAATTTAATGAAAATGTGATCAAAAAAAAAATAAATATAAAAATATATAATGCCCCCCAAAATTAAGAAATTCGCCATAAAATGTATTTAAATTTCATAAAATCTTAAATAATTTTACTTAATAACCCCTGATGATGTTGTTCAATATTTTTATATTTTACATTTTTACTACATTACATTTGAAATTTATTGTTGCTGCTCTCACCCTTTACTCTACATACAGCAAGAGCCAGCATAGCCCCATGGTCCCCAAGCAGGATTTTTTATCACTGAATGCGCATGATTTTTCTCTTATTTCCAGCCCAACTATAACCTTAAAAACATGTTAGGGGGCATTACTTATGCACCCGTTCGAATGCGCCTAACACACAGGCGAGGCGCTTAATTTGACCACTTTATGAGCGCACTTTGCCCACCGGATACATCAGGCGCAGGTTTTTCTCGAAAACACCAAAAAAAGGCAGCTTCAATGGCCTCCGTTCTACTTCCTCCCTGAGTGTTTAACAGCTTTCCCTGCATCAGTATGTGTACAGGGCAAACTGTCAATCACTGTATGTGGGGACTTCCATCTTAGAGCATCCTGCTTGAAGCCCGCTTGGCGAGGTACTGTTGATAATTGTAAGGGTGTTTTGTTGGCTCATATGTCGAAATGTGAACAGCTAGGAGGATTTTTACCCCAATTCATCCGCAAAAATGTATGGATCAAACACCTCTGTAATTCTGCCATTGAGTCCTTTGTTAGTATCCCCAAAAAATATGAAATAGAAAACCCAAAATTTCCCTAATTTTTTTGCGTAGTTTTAAAACCTGTTATCACAGGCTCGCTTCTGTCTCTCTAACACATCCTGCTATCAAGTAGGGCAGCATTAACCACCTGACAAGTTCCTTTTAACCTAAATCTGAATTTTATTGACATGCATTAAAGGGGTTGTATGATTATTTTTATAAAATAAAATTATAAAATAAATGTAGGCTACTGCTGCCCTGATAAAAAAAGTGGCCCCCCCCCCTTACCTTTTAAAAGCCCTCCCATTTTTAAAACATTGTAAAGACAAAAACCCCTTTAATCCTCTTGTGGGTTTTAAAAATTCCTGTTTTAGCAGGAATTTGTAAAAATGCCCCCTTGCCCGTAGATTAATTTTTTCTTTCTCTTTACTTTAAAACACAAACCCAGTTTTTTAGAGGGTGCCGATTGCGGGGAACAGAAAAAAATCACATTTCTTCATATTAAACTAGGGAAAAACATTGGCTTCATTTATTCATAACACAGAAATATTGGTTTCCCTTTAATAATCCAAAATTCTGTTGTAGGTGGTAACCTTTTTAATAAAATTTTTTGGTACAGAAACACCCGGGTGTTTAAAAATTTTTTCATTTTTAGACAAATTTTTAGACAAAAAACTCTTTTCTAAAATAATTTTTTTTCTGGGTTTTTTGAATACCCAAGAAACGACAGGCTGTTTGCTTATGGGGGCTTTTAATAGTCATCTACCAATTGTTTTTTGGGTTTTTAACTAGCAAGAGGGCATCCCGGCATCAAACTGGAAAAAAAAAATTTTAGTTTAAAAACCCAGAAATGAAGTTGAAAAATTAAAATAATTTTTCTAAACCACCCTACTAATAAAAAATATGTAAACCCTTTCAAAACAGCGTCCAATAGAAAAAATAGGTAATTTCAGCGAATAATGAACTTTTCTGACTCTTGTTGGAATTACAAACCCCTTTTTTTCAAAGGGCAAAAAAAAAAACTAGTCAAACATTTAACCCTTTAATCCCTTTTTCCCGGGGTTAAAATTTTTTATCAAAACCCCCTTTTGAAATTTCAACCAGAAAATAGAGGCCCACATTCCAAGGGTATTGGCTCGATATCTTTTTAAACATCATCAAAAACATTTAAAATAGTGGGGCCTCAAATTAGAGATTTTTGAATTTTTCAAAAATTTTATTCGGTTTACTTCGTCGAATTTTTCCGACAAAATTTGTTTCGTCCGGGAAATTTCTTTGGGCGAAATTTGGTTAAAAAAAACTTTTCCGGCTTCACAGGCCCGTTTGGGGGCTGTAGAACTTGTGCCTCTTAAAATTTCAGAGGGAAATTGGGGGTGGTTTTATACAATGTTGTGTTTTAGTATGCCCCGAATTGAATGCTGCCGCTTTAGGGAATTTGCTTCCCCTTTAAAATTCCCTGGGCCTTTAAAAAGGGCAAAATGACCAAAAAAACCCTGGCAGCGCCAGCTGAAAAAAAAAAAAGCTTAGGGCTTTCGATCCTACCATTGCGTCAAAGAACACAGTAGGGAGGTTACCCGAGCTGGGCCCCAGATCGCCCCGCACAGTAAGGGGAAAGTTCCCGCAGGAGTCAACCCCCGGAGGCCCCCAAACATCCCCCGGGGGGCATCTACCCGGGTATGTGTTGACCCCACACTAGGGAAAACCTTTTTTTTCCCCGATGACATCGACAAACCCCCGCCCCCCCCCAGAGTCGGTGGGTTTGTCACACACAACCCGTTGTTGGGATGGCCAGGGGGCAGGGGGAGGGGGGTCTCCCCCCTGTCCTCAACCACCTCTGTTTGGGTTTTTCCCTTCCCCCAGCCAGGGAAATACATGTGCTGTGGGCCCTTTTTTCCCCTATACATGGGGACCAAATATTTTTGGGGCAGTGGACAGCCAAAAAGGTGGGGAAAAATCCGTGCTTCCCTTTCAGAAGCAGGCAAAAAAGTGATGGGGGGGAGGGGTTTTCAATGGGGGGTTAAGGTTTCGAGCGGTTTTGGCTTTTTTAAAAAGCGACACCGTTGAGGAGGACGGCGGTGGGGGGACAGGCAAACACAAAATTATGTTTGGGCCCTCGCACATTTTGGGGGGGCCGGGGTAAATTTTGGGGGCGAGGGGGGGGGGACAAGGTCAAATTAAAAGGGGGCCCTAAAAACCCAAAAGGCCCAAAAAAAGGGCCCCAAAACGGGAAAAATTCATCCCTTCCAATGGGGCCCCTTTTGGGGCCCCCCCCTTTTCCCCCCTTTGGGGCCTTGGGGTTGGCCCGCCCCTACCTCGGGCTCCCTTGGTCCCGGGGCCTTGGGAAACACCGATCTCTCTTAAGTTTTTAGGGGCGGGAGGGAGAAAAAGGGGGTTTTGGGGAAAAAAGAACCCCAAATAAAAAATTATCTTAAAAAAAAAGGGGAAAGGGTTTTTAAATTTCCCCCCGGGCCCCCCCGGGGAATTTAAAAAGTTGGGGGGATTCCAAAACGGGCCCCCCCCCAAAAGGGGGGTTTGGGGGTGGGGATGTGATGCCCCAAAAACCGGGTGAAAAAAACCCAACCCAACAGGTGTAAAAAAGGTTTTTTTAAACCCCTTTCATAGGGAAAAAAGGGGAAAAGAAAAAAAACCAAAAAAATTGGGTAAAACAGAATTGGGGAAAAAAAAAAAATTTAAAGTTTTAAGTGTTGGCGGGGGGGGAGGGGGCTGGGGGGGAAAAGGGGGGAGAGGGGAGCCAATAAGGCCCGTTTTTGACCAAAAAACGTTTTCCCAAAAAAGGTCCCAGAAAAGAAAAATTAAACCCCGGAAGGGATCTCAGGGGCAAAAAAATCGGGGTTAAAAAGTAGGGGTTTTTTTTTGGTGGGTAAAAAATAAATTAATAATGGAAGGTGCAAATTTTTTTAAGAAAGGGGTTGGGGGAAAATTTGTAATTAAATTTTTTTTTTTGTGGAGGAAAGTAAAAAAAGGTTAAAGGGGGTTCCAACGTCAGTACCATTGGCCCGCATAAATTTTCAATGTAAATCGGTGTTTCCTTTGGTCCATCCCGTTTTTTTAAAAAGCTGTAGCCCCGTGGCCGCCTCCCATTTCAGGAGTCCCAAGGCCTTTTACCACCTCTGTCAAAAACAAATTTCCCTGTCTTAAATTTCCATCATTTTCTGGCCAAATACCCCCTTTCTCCTGGGAAATCTGGTTTGCCAACCCTGGGGGAAGGTTGTTTTTTCCCCAAAAAAGCCTTGGAGAATTTTAAAGGCGGGCTGACCGTGCTTTCCCGTCAAAGTTGGTGGTACGCAGTCCCTCCCCTTTTCAAGTGGTGGACTCTGCACCATTTTAAAAACTGGCCAGGAAACTTGGCATTCCTTCAGCCATTTGTAACACACGGTTAGTGGCTTTCCCCTGGACCACCGAAGCGGTTTTAAACGGCCCCGCCCCGGGGGCGGGGTTTTTAGTAGGGCCCGGGTTTTTACCAGAGCCTGCGCAAAGGCAGGATGGCTTTCTGGGCCCCCTTGCTTGGCCGGGGGCAGCCGAGGCAAAACAGGGGACCGGGAAACGTAAGACAAAAAATCAATTTAAAAGGTTTAGCCCCAAAAGGTCGGCAAGGGCGGGGAAAAATTCGAGATCAGGTAAATAGCAGAAAAAGGGCGGGGAAAACGGGCAGAAAAGGAACTGAAAGGGAAAAGGGGGAAAATTTTATGAAACAGGAATTTAAAAATTTTTTAACTGGGGGGAAAATTTAAAGAACAAAGGAAAAAAAATTTTATAGGGGAAAAATTTTAAAAAAAAAGGGATTTAATTTTTAAAGAGCAAATTTTTTTTTCCTTTTTTAAAAAACATTTTAAAAC
Organism: Phyllomedusa bahiana; assembly: GCA_025379985.1. NCBI lineage: Eukaryota > Metazoa > Chordata > Amphibia > Anura > Hylidae > Phyllomedusa > Phyllomedusa bahiana. The sequence continues at coordinate 5,172 of JAODAL010059510.1, forward strand.
CTTCTAAAAAAAAAACAATCAAACATTATGAAACATTCCCAAGGGATTCCCTCAAATTTCTTTATGGGGTTGGGTTTTAGCCTCTCAATTATTGGGCATAAGGTTAATTATTTTCCCAATTTTTTTGCCCTTAAAAACAAAATTAAACCCCCCAAGGGGTACAAAATTAAAAAACTTAAATGTTTAAAAGGGGTATATTTCCATTTACCACTCATTCACACTACAGTTAAAACATTTCCTGGACCCCCTGCCCAAAACCCGGGCTGATGCTGCCCAAGAGGGGACATCCCTACCAAACCCGGGCCTCCCTTCCCACAAGGGTATAATTTACCCAAAACCTGGGTTTTTACCGGCACAAGGGCCCCCAAAACAAAATTCCCGTGGGGGGTCCCCCCCGACCTCATAAGGTAACCAAACCCCCCCGGGGGAAAAAAAAATCTTTATTAACAATTTCGTTCCATTGCTGTTAAGACGGGGACTTTGGTGGGTTTCCCAATTTTTACAAAATAGTTTTCCCGGCCCTAGAACATCAATACCCGTATAAATTTTTCGTTTATACTTGGTCTGTTTAAAATTTCTCCACCCAGGCCTTTGGAGCTGTTCTCCCGGAAAAAAAAACCCCTTTGGGAAAACCCAACTTCCAAATTTAGAAAATGATAAAAAACTGACCAAAATACCCCAAAAAGACGGGGCACTCCCACACCACCCTGGAAAAGGAGCCCCCCGCGCCCCAAAAACCTTTTTAAAAATTTCCCGGGGTTGGGAAGTTTGCCCCGCAAGGGCCCAAATTAGTTGGCATGTAGTTTTCACTCTAAGTAGCCAATTTTTCTTTTATTAGCGGGCCCGGGGCCGGGTGACAATGTAGCCGCCCTGTGGAAAGTAACTCCTCGGGGGTGGTGACCCTCCCAAAACCCGGGTTTTTTCCTCCAGCCATTTTTTCAAAGGGTTTTTTCTCAGGGGAAAATTTGGGGGGCAGCTCAAAAAAATTCTTAAAAAGCGAGCCTGTTCCCCACCCGGGGCTTCCCCCCCTAGCGAATTTCCCCGGGAATCATTTCCCCAATTGATGCTTCCCCCCCAAACTGTTTTTAAAGCTTGCTCCCGCACTGGAATTATCTAAAAAGGGTCCCCCCAAAGCCGTTTAAACTTTTCCCTGATAGTCCGGGGAACCGCCTTCCAATAAAATACCTTTATTTTATACCCTCTTGGCCATAACTAAAACTCCCCAGGGAGACCAATTCAGGCAATCTCCCATTTCCAAATGGGGTTTAAAAAAACCCCAAAATCTCTTCTCTTCCCCGCGATAAGTCCCACGTTTTCTTCCAACGCCATATCGTGCCATAGTGGTGAATACGGGCCGGGTTCGCCCCTTCCCTATCCCAATATACAAAGGGCCCTCTGGGAGCCCCATAATGCTCCCCCCGCACCCCCGCGGGTTTTGCGATTTCCCCCAATCCACCAGCCCTGTACGTTAATGCCGGCCCATTAATGTAAAAGTTGGAAGCGCCAGCCCCCATTCCATAAGATTTTTCAATTTAATTTCCTATTCTGGTTTTCCTCCCAGCCAGAAAAAAGGCCCTTTTTTGTCATCAAGCTTGGAAATGAGATGCGGAATAAAAAAGGGGGAGCTAACATATAAAAAGTTTTTCGGAAAGGCCCTTTTTTTATACTTTAATGGTCCAATAGTGAGAGTGGAGTGTTTCCCACGCAGTCAATTTTTTCGTGATGTCTGCTTTTGTGACCCCAACTTGAGGGGTAGAATCTCTGCCTTCCCGTAAAATTTGAACCCCAAGGTCCTAACTGGTCGTGCTTTAGCCCTTTTTTGGGGTGTATAATTTTTGGGGGGGGGGGGTATTTTTTTTTTCGACCGGAAAAAACTGATTTGGCCGTTCACCCTAAAGCCTAGAAAGCCCCAATGGGTCCACCATTCCCAATAGTGCTTCCAGAGAATCATGGTTTGTAATACCCCCAATAAATATCGCTAAGAGATCCCTTTTGTTATCCCCCAAAACTTCCCCACCCTTCTATTTGAGAATTTCCCCCTTTATAAGCAGTGATAAAGGTTCTATTTTGCAGAGCGAACAAAAGGGGGATAAGGGACATACCTGTCATGTTCCCCAAATTTTAAAATCAAAAGGGGGGGCAAATATCCCTTCACCAAGACTCTGGGGAGTTGGTTTCCAGTTTCAGAATCCTGAAGCCAGTGTTTGAAACCCGAAGGAAAACCCCCCTGCCCCCCCACCGCCCCCAGGGAAAATAAATTTAAAATTTAGTCCCAAAAGCTTTTTTTTTTCTTTGCCCACTATTACTTTCGGCCCGAAAATTTTTATGGGAGATCTGCAGATTGGTGTATAGCCTACTCAATTTTTTTATCCATGGATTTTCCTGGCATAAACCTAACTGATCCCCTCCTTTCAAAGGGCCAATTTTTTTGAATTAAGCCGCTTTCCAAGCACCTTTTGCGAGAAATTTTTAATCTATGTTTTTTAAGAAGAAAATTTGGGCCCGGGAAGGGGCTTGGGCCAAAAGCCCCCGGGGGTTTTCCCCTGCTTGGGAAACAACCCAATTTAAACTTTTTGACCCGGGGAAATTATCGCCCCCAAATTTAAAGGGCCCCAAAAAGGGTTCCTTGGGGGTGGTTTTCGGCCCCAAGGCCGGGGGGTTAAGCCCCGGGATAACCAAAAGGGGGTTTTCCCCTTATTTTACCAGACCCCCCGCAAAGGGGGATGGAAATTGTGCGGGGGTAAAAATCTTTCCAAAGGTTACAAACCCCTGGCGGGCTTGCCCGCCCGGGGGGGCCAAGGGGGGGGGGTACAGAAATCCCGGGAATCGGGGGTCGTAGTCGGGCCCGGCAGGGGTGAGGTTTTTGGGACGTAGGGCCCGGAGAAAGGGCAGGGCGGGGGCAAAAGGTTCCGGGGGTCGGGAAACGTAAGCAAAAGGGGTTTAGTTTCACGGGAGGCCAAGACAAGGCTTTCCCCGGAAAGCTTTCACAATAGGCATGTGCACTAAAGTTCCCGGCAATTTTTGGGCCCGGAAGAGGCCCCGGGCTTAAATAAGCAATGCCCCCCGGGGAAAGGCCAATTACCCAAAGCCCCTGTCCGGTTTTTAAAACTCACATTGGCCCCGGGGCGCCCTGTTTTCCCTTTCCCCGCACGGAGGGGGCTTGAAAACCGGGGGGAAAAGGGGCGTGGCCCGGGAATTGACTGGGGGGGCAAATTGAGAGGGGTGAGCGGAAACCCCCGGGCCCCCGGGGGGGGACGGGGCCCCCGCTCGGGGTCGGGGGACGGATGCGCCTGCCCCCCGGGATAGGGTCCCGGGGGATCCGTGACAGTAAACCCCCCCCCTTAGATCCCCCCTTTCTTTTTTGGTGGAGGAAAACCCGAATAACGCTGCGGTCCCCGGGTGTTTTTCCCCCTGGCTCCCACGATCTTTCCTCGGGCCCGAACCCCCTTTCCCGTCCCCCAAAAAAATCGCCCCTTAGTCCCTTTTCATACCAGATTTCCTTAACCAAAAAAGAACATTACGGCATTTAGCCACAGACGGGATGGGGTGTTCTTTAGAGAAACAAAATTTTTAAAGGGGCCCGGGGTTTTTTGTTGGCGAGACTTTGGGAAAAAGTTCGGGGAAAACGTTGGGGGGGAGGAGGGGGGCCGGGGGTTTTTTTGGCCACCGGGTTTATGCGTTTAAGGGGCCCCCAAGGGTCCCCACAAAAGGGGGTTTCCCCGTCTGTAGGGGGGTTTTTGGGCGGGCATAATGGCCGACAACCACCCTTATTTTACCCCCTGGGAAGAAGGGGGTGGGTTTTTTCTTTTTTATCTGTCTGCGCCTTCATGCCCCGGGACCAAGGGCAAAAAATGGCGGGTTTTAGGAACCAATGGTCCCAATGCCCCGGACCAGGTGTCAGCAGCTGGGAAACCCAAAATTTAGGATGCTAGCGGGGAAAAGGTGGGCGGGATGTAGGCCGTACACCACGTAGAAGGGTGGAAAGGGACCCCCGGCCCCGACTCTAGGGAATTATAAAGAAAAAATTCCGCCCCACGGGGGGCAATTTTTTGGGCCCCGTCACTTGCCGAGCAGTTTTTAAATGGCGGGAGGTAAACATCCCCGAACTTTTTTTAACCTTAAAACCCCCCAAAAGGCCTTCGGGCTGGGGGGTTGGGGAAAACTGAGGAGAAGGGCCCCCCTCCCCTTTGGGGTTTTAGAGCAAAGGGCCCGCCCCAAAATTTTGAAAAGGGAAATGCACCCCCCCATCCCAGAAAGAATTTTGGGGGGAAAACGGGGCCAAAAGAAAAACGTGGGAAAAATTTTGCTCGGGGCCCCCGGCGCGGGGCAGTGGCCGGGCCCGGCCCAAAAGGGCCCAAAAATGTGCCATTTTAGGGAAAAACCGGTTCCCATAACCCCACCCCAAAAAACCCTTTTTACCGGGGTGAAAAGGGGGGAGGTTTAGTTTTGAAGCCATGCTACGTGAGAAACCCTGGTTCGTAGGGATGGGCGTGGGGGCAAGAGGCCTGCTTTGGGTTGTGGGGAGGAGCCTTGTTGCGGGCACAGGAGGGACACGCCTTGACGAACTCCTTGACATCCTTATGAGGGTTCCCGCCCCCAAATAGAAAACCCGGGGATTAGGAGAAAAAGCTTACAGGGGCCCCCCCCCCCCCCCCCCGCCGGGAAAGCCCCACCCCAGTGAGCATGCCCCCCCTTCAGGATAGCCTACCAGGGGCAGGGTGGCTTTTGGGTTTTCCCCGGGGGGAAATTTTCCCGGGGGTCGACAGGGGGTAAAGGGGGGGATTTAAGGGGTTTCCGGGGGTTTTTGTTTCTCTGGGACGCCCTTTATTTATCCACCCATCGGAGGGGGGAAAGGGGCCCCCCTCAGGCCCTTAAGTTCTTTTCGGCAGGGGGGGAAGTTAAACTGGGAAAATTTAAAACGGGAGAAAAAAAAGGACCACCTAGGGGTTGGCCGGGTGGATTGAGTTCCCGGGGCCCCTGGATTTCGTAATTTCTTTGATCCGAGTAAAATACAAATGGGATGCCGGGGGGACCTTCCACCCAAAAATTGCCATTCGTCCGGGGGCCGGGGTTTTATGGCTAATTTTTCCCGGGGCCCCCCGATGGTGTAAATTTCCCCTCCCGCTGTGAAAAAAGGTTTTTGAAAAGAAAAACCACAAGTGGGGCCGGTTTTTCTTGTGGGGCCCTTTTTTCATTGGGACTGCTCCCCCCTACCATAAAGGGGTTACTTTTAAGCGAGAAAAGGGTTTCGCTGGGTCTGGCCGTGACAGGGGGAGCAGAGGGAAAGGGCCCTTTTTTAAACTTGGAAAACGCTTGTCGGCCGGAAACCAGCTGTTGGGTTTGGTTTTTCCCTTTGTAAGGGCCCCCAATGGGGCCCCCAGCGTGGAAAAAAAGTGCGGAATTTTTCCTTGGTTTAAAAAAGTTGCAGATCCCAGGAAACCCTTTTTATGGCCCGCAGGCCCCCGGGGGTTGGGCCCTTGCAATAGGCTGACAACCCGGCTGTGTCCATCCTAGACCTTGGTCCGAGATAATATAACCCAGGAATGGGAAGGGGGACCGGGGGAAAAGGGCCCCTTCCCCCCAAACTTGGCATACAAGTGGTTAAACTGTAGGCCCTGGGAGCACTTGGGGAAGTGGAGGCGGGGGTTTTTCCCCAAGATCAAGGGGAGTTTAAAACGGGGGTGTTCCCTCCCCGGGAAAAACCACGACACAGGTATAAAGAAATCCCGAAAAACTCATTTAAAGAACTCCTGGAAGATGGCAGTCCGATTACACAGTTTCCAAAGGCATCAACCCGGATAAATTTTAAAGGGGCCCGTTTTCTGGTGTTGAAGGTCCTTAATTACTCGTCGCCCTTGCGGGTTTGGGGCCCAAAAAGGGAAAGGGCCCCCCTTTTGATCCAAATTGGGGAAAATCCTTCGGGCCCCCCAAGGGTCCCAAATTTTGTTCCCTGATCAAAGAAAGGGTTGGTTTAGGTTTTTTTAACCCGTGATTTTTTTTCCGACCCCGGTAGGGCGATGCAGGGCCCTAAGGAAACCCCCTTTTTTTTCCACCAAAGGGAAAAATCCCCCCTCCCGCGGGGGAAAAGGACTTTCGATAAATCCCTTCTGGAGATTCTCCCGGTTTTACTTTAGACAAGGTTTTTGGGCCCCCAGGAACGTTAAAGGGGAAAACTTTGCCCCGAGGAGGAAATGGTACCTGCCTTGGGGGGAATTTCAATCGGGCAATCGTATGGCGATGTTTGGGGGCAAGGTCCCCCCCCTCTTTTCCCCCAGAAGACGCCAAACAAACCTTGATATTGGGTTTCGGGGAGACCCCCCTAGAGGTTTAGACGGTACCAAAAGCCGTAACCCCCGGGGGGGGGTGGGCCAAAAAAATTTAGACTGACACTCTGGACCCCCCCGCCCAAAACTTGGCCCCCTCTGCCCGTCAAGCACCGGGGTTTGGCACTGCAGCCAGGAAGGCCCCTTTGGGGTGGCCCGGGAAGAAAACGGGGTTTTTACATAAACGCAGTTTTCCCCCTTTATGCAAATGCTCCTTTCTTGAAGGGGCAGTGGGGGCTGATGGGAAAGGGGTTTGGGTCGCTGAGGTTTTCCCCCCTGGGGGGAAGGGGGATGGGGGGAAAGGGTTTTTTCCAGGAGAACCACCCGGGGAAAAATTTTTGTTTTAGAACAAAGGCAGCGCCCCAAAAAATTCCCCGCCGAACCGGGTCCAGGAAAGCTGGGAAGCTTGGAAAAATGGGAAACTCTGGCTTTTTGTGCTACCAGGGGCGGGTTTGTTCAGACGAGGGAAGACTGCGCACCCCCAGGGGCCTTCCCACGTAGCCCCAGTTTCGTTTGTTCCCCGGGCGGGGGGGGGTGGGGCATGCAAACCCCCGAGATGTTCAGGGTGCCCAGTAGGAAAATAGGTTTTCCTTCCGGTCGGTTTAATTCCTTTCGGAGTAAAGGGGGGCTCTACCACTTGCATGGTCTTCCCCGGGGGGGCTGGGAAGGAGGGCTGTGGAGGCCGTAGAAAACCCCCGGAAACAGGAAGGGGTTAAGGGGGGTGTTGACTGGTTTTTTTTGCTCTTGGCCGGGGCCCTCACGTTTTTCTGCGAAGTGCGTATCAATTTTCCAAATTTTCAAATGGGGGGAGCTCGCTTAATGAAGGAAGGAGGGACCCGGGCGGCGAGGGGGGAAACCCTTTAAACTTGGGGGGCAGAGGCCTTTTTTGAACGGGGGCCCCAAAGCTGCTTTTTTCCAAGCCAACTCCCAAAGCTAGTTTGACGGAAATGCAGGGGTTGTCCCCCCCGGGGCGTTCCCTTCGGGTTTTCAACGGGGGGGTTTCGCTAAAGGGAAAAGCGGGTTGGTTTTTGAAAAATACGGTTTTTCCCGTGAAAAAGTCACCGGGCCGCCCGGTTGGGCCGGTTCCCCTCGGGTAAAAAACCCCGGGTGGGGGGTCCCCGGCCCAGGCCAGGGCTTTTCCAAAAAAGAGGGGGAATGGGCCATGAAGGGGCCCCCTTTTTGGGTTTTTTTCCAAGGGGAAATGACCGCCTTAATTTTCCCCAAGAAAGGGCAATGGGTTTATTAAGCCCCCGGCTTGGGGCCCCCCCCTCCCCCCAAAATTTGGCCCAAAAACCCCCAAAACCCCGGGTTTTTGGACCGATGGGGACGCAAAAGGGAGGGGAAACCCCTGAGGCCCACTGCTGCTTGTGGTGGGATGAGCGGCTGATCATGGGGGGAGGCTGTCGAGCTGCTGGCTTGCTGCCCGATCTGTTGCCCATTGCTTGAAACCCCGACGGGGTGTTTTGGCGCGCCGGGAAGGACCCCCTTGGCGGGAAACCTTTGGGCCCGGGTTTTTACTGTAACGGTCTGGAGGGGGGATCCCCTGGACCACCGCAGGCATGGGGGTTGACCCAGTGAGAGGCCGGTTTTTGGTCTAAATTTAGAGGTAAAGGGTAGATTTGGGTGCCCGACCCGAGATCACGTTATTAAATGTTGGGGAGGGTTTTTTAAAAATTTTTTTTTTTTTCAAAAAAATGTGAAATGAGAAACCAAAGGGTTTTTCCTGTATGATTGATTTAAAAAACGATTCTTTGGGGGTTTCCTGGTTTAAAGTATTGCCCTTTTTGCAGTTTTTGTCCGTGGTTTTTGGTGTGCGTGTATATTTTTATAAAATTTTTAAAAATATATTTTAATATTTATATTATATAATTTTTATATTATTTATATATTTGTGCCGGGAAAACCCCGCCCGTTTTTTGGGGGCCAAGGTTTGCAAAATTGTTTTTTTAGAAATGTTTTTTTTTGGCAGAAACCCTTCTTTTATTTTGGGGTATATTACTTTTTTTCTTTTGGGGAGGAAAGGGTCCCCCTTTGGTTTTCGGGACTACGCCCCTTTCACAGTGTCATAAAAAGCAGCCTGGGGTTTTGGTGTTTTTTTTTAAATTATTTTTTTCCTCGGGATAAGGGGAGGTCGGTTGACCCGGAGATTTGGTTTGGGGCTCTATTGAGAGGAAAAGATGCTGGGACTGCCTGACCTGAGATCACGTTAAAATCGTGGGAGTTTAAAAAATTTTTTTGTTCAAAATTGTAACCCGAGAATCTCAAAGTTTTTTCTGAGATAGATGGGAAAACCCACACCAGGGAGGGGAATTTAAGGGGGTCCCGGTATTCCCGACCCCCCGGCAAAGGGGTGGACTTGCTGCGGGGGAGCCCCACAGTCCTACCAGGGGGGGTTTGCCTGCGTGGGGGCCCAAAGGGTAGGCGGGTACAAAATCGGAAATTCAGGGTATCGGGGGACAGCAGGAGGCAGGGGAGGGGCTGGGTTGAGACGTAAAAGGCAGAAGGTAGGGAGGGGGTAAGGTTTGTGGCGGTAACATAAGCAAACGGGTTCGGTACACGGGAGGAAACAAGCTTTCTGGAAAGTTTACAAAAGGCAAAGTGCAAATAAAGCCAAAAGGCTGCCAGGAAGAGCCGGACTTTAAAAAGGAGCCAGTGCCCGGTAATGGCCAATTACCGGTGCACTGTCCCTTTAAATCTCACACGGGCCGGCGCCCGCGTGCCCTAGGGCGCGGCGCCGCGCACGCCGAGGGACAGAGCCAGACGGGACAGGAGCGTGGCCGGGTAAGTGACTGGGGACACTTGCAGAGCAGTGAGCGGACCCCGGACCCGAGGTGCGGGACGGGGCGCCGTTTGGGTATCGGGGCACGGATGCGCCTGCTGACCCGGGACAGGGTCGCGGGGGCATCCGTGACACCTATACACCCTTTCAAACCCGGGGGACTCACCTCTTCGCTGTATAACTTCTACCATTCCACCGAATGCCATCTGGACCCGGGGCTTTCCCAGTAGCCATCGGCCCTATAGCTCTATTAATTCTTCTATCGATATTGGGGCTTCCAGTGCCTCACTCTCTTCCTTTGAAATCTTGGGAAGTGGGAGCGACCCAAGGAAATCTCCTATCTCAGAGTCCGAACACTGTATTTTGGAGGCGTATGAGGTCCTATAGTACTCTGCGAATTGCTCCGCTATTTCACCTGGATTTGTAAACCGTCCCCCCCTTTTAAAAAATTACAAATCGCCGCGACTATCGTTTTCGGGGTTTCCATTCTTGCCAAAAGGCAAGTCTTCCCTTTTTTTTCCCCCTCAGTGAACACCGTGTGTTTTCTGACAACACCTCTTTTTGGTGTATTGAGTAAGAAGAAAATTTTATACTCCCTTTGCACCTTCCCCATCTCCTCCTTGCTTTTCATCCGGGCCATCTAACATACTCCTGTTCTGCCCGGGTTTGGTCCACCTCTAATATTCCCCGACGCTTAGTAAGAGTTTTCCTATGAGTGGAAAGGGCCCGTGGATAAGAGTCCCTCTGGACACTGCTTTAAAGGCATCCCATACCATCAAAGGGCCCAAGGTATTTCGTTAAACTCCCAGTAGTTGCTATTGCTTTCTCTACAGCTCGCCTCAACTCTGGAACCTGAAGCCCTTTGGAATTCAATCGCCACCTTCCAACTGCCCTGTCCACCGGCTAGCCACCATAAAACAACAGGGAGCGTGGGCTGAAATTCCCCTAGGCAGATACTCCGCCTTCACTACCTTCGAGACCATATCCGGGAGAGTGACCCGGCAGTCGCCGAGTGACAGGAAAACTGCCTATCAGCCGGATGTCCCCCATCTCCATACCTCTGTGAGACCACAGGCTTCCGCCCACACTCCAAGACAGGATCATGTTGCATTCTGGGATGCAAATCTATCTAGTCTCGACTCAAGGTAGCATTAAAATCTCCCACCAGCAGACTCGGGGGGGATGGATAGAGAGCCAACAAAGCTGAAATTGATCCAGAACTGACCTGGAAAGAGGTGGCGGAATATAGAACCCTCCTAAAGATATTTGGCGAATCGCGCCTTTCGACAACATCCCGCCTGATGGGTCAATATGCCCTGGGTCAACTAAAAATGGAAAACTTTCGCAACCAAATTAAAAACCCCTCGCAAAAACAATAGCCCCATGCTTAACCACTACCAATCCACATCTCTTCAAACCAAATCCTTTTTGACCCCTCAGTGGTCTTTTAATATAAGTTTTCTGGATGATGAGGAGGGGGGAAATTTGAAGCCAAACCCCCTTTTTTTAAAATTTCACCTTTGAATTTCCCAAAAATTATTTAAAAGTGCCTTTTTGAAAACTCAAATATCCTCCCGTATTAAAAAAAAAACCCCAAAAGGGCGGGACCCTTTACACCACGCACTCCCACACAACACCAAGATTATAAAAAAAATACTAACACCCTCACCCCTTCCCCCCTCCTACCCCCCCAAAAAGGGTTGAGCTTTCCGACCCCCCGAAACAAACAATTCAAAACTTCACTCTCACAAGAGCACCTCACCCAAACCCCACGTTTTCCACGACCTACAAAAAAAAAGGCTTTCAGTTCCCAAACTAAACAGGGAAAAAAACAAAACAAAAAAACCCCCCGCCCCGAATTCTACATATCGGCCCTTGTAAACCCCCGCAAAACCATCGCCCGGGGAGTAACAGCCCAACCCTCACAATTTTTTCCCCCCGGGATCAAAAATAGCCAACTGCTGTCAAAATAATTTATGCATAAAGTCCTTTTTTTGGGACTATAAATTTTCCCGTGCCCCCCTACAGCAACAGGAGATTTCCCAATCCCCTTTCGGGGGCGCTTGTCCACCAATCATTCGCCTTCGGAGAAGAAAGAATAGAGTTTGGCCTGATCCTGCACTGAAACCTTGGGATACGCATTGCAATTTAACCCGTTCACGGAGGCAAAAATGGTAAAAGAGAGTGGTATTCTCTACTTGATCTCGCCCTTTTGTGCGCTGCTTTTGGATGCATCGCGCCTGTATTTCATACCTCATAAAAACGGGTGGCGGGGAAAACCCTGGTGGCAGCGGTTGTGGGGACCCCTGTGAGCCTCCGATACGAAATAGGAGGAAAGGGGAATCGGACAAGCAGTCGCTTAAAGCCCCTTCCCAGAACTTTTCGGTCAGCCCCTCCCTCCTCGGGGCCCCCCCAAAAATTTTTTGCACTTATTTCTGCAGCACGTTTTCCCACCCTCCACTTTTTCTTGGGAATTTTTAGCGGGTTTTTGCATTGTGTGGTGGACGTACTTGGGACACTGTGGGTCTTCAACCCCCTTACCCCGCTGGCCCTGGTTCTCTCTCCACCTTCCATTCTGTATGGAAAAGGAAAGGTCACCCTGGAAAATCAATTTTGATGTCAAGCTGTCGAATTTCAATAGCTGCCATGACTTGTCAGGTCCAGTGCGCCTGGGAGGGAGCCCCCCCACCCCCCTCCTCTTTTGACTCAGGGCATCCCCCGGCTGAGATTTTGCTGAAACCCCAAAGGGATGGCCGTTTTCCCGGCCCTATAACCTCAAATTTGGTCTTAGGGGCCGTAAGAGACTTGAAGGGTAAAAGGTAGCCCCAAAAACCCCTGTTCATTTGGGGAGGTCAGGTACTCTTTATGCTAATGACAGTGCCCCACCACTAGCTCAAAATATAAGTCCCCCACACTTAAAGCCTCGGGTTCATTTCATTGATGGGATCAGCCCTCCGTTTTCCCCCCGTCTCCCTTCCCCCTCAGCTCTGTGTAGGGCCCAGGTCCTGAGCTGTGTGTTTGAGCGCTCCCCGGCTCCCGGGGGCTCTCCCTGCCAGTGGGGTCTCGGCCTCTCCTCTCAGTCTCTCCTGCAGCCTGTAGTTCCTGGTTCGCGGGTTCCCCTACCACCCCACCTCGGCACCCCCGGGCGCCGTGTGGCTTTCCAGTCCTGACACCTCCCTCACTGGGCCTGCAGCCCCCTAAAGGTAAGATGGCCCCCCCGGAAGCGCCCGGGGTTTTCCCTTGGGGCCGTTTAGCCCCGGGGTTTCCCCCCGACCTCCTTTTCGCCGCCCGTCCTTAGTTTTTATGCTCCTCTTTGTTTTGGGGGGCAATGGGGGCCGAAGCGGGGTTTAAAGACAGTTTTTTTCCCGGGGATAATCGGAGCCCTTCTTGAGTCTTCCCCCCCATGCCGCGGGCCCAAAACCACCCTTAACGGGGGAAATTGATAAAACGGGGAATAAATAAAAAAAAGGGGAAATGATGAACAAAAATAAAAAATTTTAAACAGGGGAAAATTTTATTTGAAAAGAAAGCCCATTAACGTTTTTTTGTGACTCAAGTGGACGGGATACCCCCGGGGCGAACAAAGTCCACAGGGGAGGAAATGCTAAATCGGGGTTTGGTCAAGTTTTAACCCATCTGAAGAATTCTAAAAATCCCAGAAACTTTGCTGCACTTTAGCGTTTTAAAACCCCAAATCAACCCTCCTTAACGCAGGGCAGTCCGGCCCCCCCCAACTGGCTTATGTGACTTTTCCCCAAACTTTGGGAAATTTCCAGCCCCCAAAATTTTTGGGAATAAATCTAGAACAGAAAAAGGGTATTAAGGGTTTTTATGAATCCAAGGGGGAAGGGTACCCCCGTGAAATTTTAATGTGGGCCAGTGGCAGCTCATGCGTGCCCTGCCTTTTGCTCAGGCTCTTTTTTGGGGAACAGCTTTATTTGGCAGTCGCCAGACACGGATGAATAACGTCTTTCCCAAAAGTTCATTTGTAAAGGACGTGGTAGTGGATACAGGGACCACCGCAAGCGATGCCAAAAACCCCCGCCCGGGAGCGGGGTCTAAGTGGTCCCGGTTTTCACCAAGGGGCCCCCGCAAAGCGGGGTGGACTTGCTGCGTGGGAAACTACGTGACTTTCTTGCGGTGGGGGCCCCAAAGGGTTTGGGGTACAGAATCGAGGGAGGTCGTAGTAAAGGAAAGGGCCCAAAAAGGGCAGGGGGGTGGCGGAGATTTGAGGTCAGGTAAATACAAAAGGGGCGGGGAACGGCAACGGGCTGATGAAAAAGGGAAATTTTTAGAACGGAAAAAATATATTAACAGGGGGGAAATTTATAACAGGGGGGGAAAAGATGAACGGGAATAAATATATTAAAAGGGGGGTTATGAAAGGGGGAAATGATGAACGAAAAAATATATTTTCAGGGGGAAATTATTGAACAGGGGAAATTGATGAACAAAAAAATATTTAAAAAAATTAACAGGGGGGAAAAAATTTAAAAAAGGGGGAAAACAGGGGAAATTGATGAACGGTAAAAGGGGGGGCCTCCCCTTTTTCCCCTTTTAAAAGGGGGGGGCCCCCCTTTTTTCCCCCTTTCACGGGGGGGTCCCTTTTTTTCCCCCTTAACGGAGGGCTCCCCTTTTCCCCTTTACAGGGGGGGCCTCCCCTTTTTCCACCTTTTAAAAGGGGGGGGGCTTCCCTTTTTCCCCTTTAAAGGGGAGGGCCCCCTTTTTTTTCCTTAACAGGGGGGGGCCTCCCCTTTTCATACAAAGCCAGTTTGCAGCGTTTTTTGTTTTTTTTTTTCTGTCCCTTCCATTTTTTACGAATTCCCTCAACAATGCAAGAATAAAATAAGCAAATTCCGTGTTATGGTCCCTTATTAAGTTCTACCGCATTTGAATAAACTGGGGGTAATGAGAAATGGGTTAAACCACCTGTTTATATTCGATGTTTGATTGTCACGCTGTCCTCCTCAAGGTCTTTGGGATGAGAGGTTTCCCCTCCCAAAAAAACCCCCCATGCCACTTCCCCTCAATACTGAAAAAACGGGGGGGTCTGCCCCACCTCTTCTTGCCAAGTAGTGCTGACTGCCCCCCTCAATTGTTCATCCTCACTGTTTTTGGCCTGAGCCCAAAACAAGTAACTCTGGGTGGGGAAGGGTGGGACGTGGCGGGGTTTTGGGCAGGTAGGGCCCCTGACTGCTCCCGGGCCTGCCCAAATAAGGGGGTGTCTGACGTCCCATGACTCTTGGCTGGGTTGCAATATCATTGGGGGGAAATGATGACCTGTCAAACCAAAAACAACCATTGGGTTCTGAACAACACACGGCCCCCCCAGGATGACACCGGGATTCTGGGTTTTACCGAGGACCCCCTGCATGTCCCCCCTTTTGTGTGTGACCTGTGCCCGCCCTATGTTTGTGCTACTGCCACTCGCATGTGAAAGCCTCCACCTCTTGTCGACTATGTTTGTTCTAAAATTAAGTTTTTTGGTTCCCTGGGGGGAAAGAAAAAAGGGGGGTTTTGGGGGGGTTTGGGGGGGGGGGGAAAATTTTTTGTAGTTTTAAAAAACACTTTTATTTTTGAAAAAAGAAAAAACCCTTTTTAAACTTGGGTTTTTTAAAAACCCCTTGGTGGTAAAAAAAGGTTTTTTTTCCAATAAATGCAGAAAAAAAACTTGTTAAATTGGTAAAATTAAAAAAACCCCTTTTTTAGGGGAAAAATATTTTTAAAACAAAACAGCTTAATTAACCCTTGGTAAATTAACTACAGAAAAATTTTTTATTGGGTGAAAAAAAAATTTCTTTTACGAAACAATGCAAAAAATACTTTTTAACCCTTTGGGTGTAAATTGCAAAAAAAAAAAAAAAAGGGCCCACCAAAAAACAAAAAAAAAAAATAAAAAAAAAAAAAAAAAAAAAAAAAAGTTATTTTTTAAAAAAAAAAAAAAAACAATTAAAAAAAAAAAAAATGTCCACCAAAAATTACCCGCTTTGAGTGGTTAAAACGGGGTGTATTTTTTTGGAACACAACAAAAAAAAAAACTTGTAAAATTTAACCTTTGGTTTTTGAAATTTTCTACAGGCAAAATTTTTTTTTGGCAGTGAAAAAAAACATTTCTTTAGTGACCACCGCAGAACACCTTTAAATTTAAACCCCCGGATCTAAAACGCAAAATAAAAAACAACCAAAATTAAGTGTTTTTTGGGTTGTAAAACCTGTTCCTTAACGAATACAACAGCAACAGCTTAGATTACCCTTGGGGATTTAATGTCCAAAAACTAGCGATAGCATTAAAATTATATGCACTAATTTGGACCACTGGGTTCATTCCCAAAACCCCACAAAATCAAATTGAACAAAAGAGAAGCGTTCTGAAAAGCTGTGACACCTCCCAAAAATCGCTGTAAAAAGTGAGTTCTTTATTGGATTTATCAGCGCGGGGGCAGACCTTCCCACACAGCACAGTGAAGGGGGGTGAGCCCAGCTGCGCCCGGGGGGGGATGTACTCCCACTGTGTCTCTTTGTTCAGGCTTGGTAAACGGTTTTAGCACAGCAAAGGTTTTGGGGGCCCGGAGATAAAGGGTCTGCAACACAAAGAACACTGCGGGGGCTGCAATCTTTTCCCCCAAAAACCCTTACCTTCTACTGAAACCCCAAGATTGTCACAGCTTTCATGAGGAAGCAGACCTGCTGAGAGGAGAGACTCGCCCCTAGATTTCAAATTCAATCTCATAGAATTAGCTGAAGAGCACGAACACTTCAACCAATAAAACCCCTTTAACATCACCACTCGTGAGCTGGTAACTTCTGAATAGTGACATCAAGTCTATGACATGCAAAGCTGGAACCACTGATTGGCTAGATTGGTGATGAGCTGGAAATAAACAGTATAGGGTTTTACCATGGGCTCGCGGTGGTGGCGATTGAATGCAGGTTTTTTTTCTTTATCTTTAAAACAATTGGGAAAATTGTGAAAAAAACTCTAATGGAAAACCCATTTTGAAACCCGAGTTAAAAAGGGGACAAAAACCCAAAAACAAAGGGGGGGCATTAGAAAAGTCTAGGGCTACGAATTTTTTAGTTGCCCCCAACACCAATCAGAGCTTTCTTTCATTTTTTTAGAACATATATAAATAAAAACTCGATTGGTTGCTGTTTGAAAAAAA
>JAODAL010059511.1:0-21435 GCA_025379985.1 Phyllomedusa bahiana
TGGCCCAAATTTCCCCGGGAAAATATTTCAATAGAAAACTGTTAATAAAAAAGTATTGCAATGTTACACAAGTCTTGGTAAATTTATCCAGTATTTTTATAGGCTTGTTGTTTTTCCCCCGCGGGGGCCCCTCCCTCCCCCCATGTGATTTTACGCAGTAGATGTTTTTTTAAAATTCTCTACCTAACTATAAATAAAATTTTTCCAATCTCAATTTAAAATAAATTGAAAGGTCACAGCTAATGTGGGGTTTCTCGTGAAGAAATAAAAAATTTCGCGAGCTTTTTGGCACAAGCGAGGCACGTCCTTTGCTTGAGATGCTGAGAGACACTGGGCTAAAGGAAACGCTGTTTATGTAAAACGAGGTCTGTGTTTTTTCCAGCAACGCAACCAACACACCCTCAGAGTCGAAAACCCACTCCCCCTGCTTTTTTCTGTAATCTGATTTGCGGGCCCGCCAAAATTACGGAACGCCAAAAAAAGGGCGATCTTAATAGATATGCACCGTTTTTAAACCTAAATTATCGCGCAAAAAAAACCAATCCCCAAAAAAAACTTTCCCGATTTAAACTTTGTCGAAAATAATCGCTAAACACTAATATAGCCCTTAAAAAATGGGCAATATTGAGCCCCTTGTTGATAGTATATAAACCCCCTAGTAGTTGGGTAGTTAGGTAGTCCCTGTAGGTAGGGGGGAAAAGGTATACAGTGAAAAGCAAAATGGTAAAATTATTTTGAACTTTTGACTTTCACCCCCTTTCTTTCCTTTTACTAATCTTTGACCGTGAAACGCCATAATTTTATGGCCTTTGGCATCAAATTCACATAGCTTGTTATGCAGACTTTGTTTGTATGCTTTGTTATATTTGCTAGTAAAAATCTATTTTTTAATTTTTATTATTTTGTTAGTATTTTGGGAATACATTTTGGGCTTTTAACATTTGCCTAAACCTTTGGGCTTTCACTGGAAAAATTTCAAGCATATCTGCCCCAGGTTTTTTTTTCTTTCCAATGTTGGTGCATATGGTAACTCACTTTGGGGACGAAAACCTTTTTCTTTTAAATCTCCACAAGTGTTCGATTATGTTGAAGTCTGGGGACTGTAGGAGTCAATCCAGCAACTCTACTTCACTGTAATTGAACCGTTTCTTCACCAATCTCGATGTATGTTGCGGGTCATTGACCTGCTGGAACACTATGTCATCTTTTTCTTACCTATAGAACTTGAATGTACAATCTAGTAGGATACTGACATACAGCTCAGCATTGAAACCACTCTCGATCTTGGTCAGGTATCCAACGCCTTTGGCTGTGAAACAACCCCATATCATCAGGTTTCCTCCAACAAACTGGACAGTTCCATCAATTTCTCGATCCACTAGCCCCCCTTTCTCTTGATTCTTTCAGAACTATTTTTACCCATCTCTAATTTTCTACCATCCACTTTCCGTATGTTTTTGCACACTCAAGTGCTGCTTATGACAACATTGAAGTTTAGACTTTTTCCGGCCACCATTCCAGAATTGTGTAATGCATGTTGCAGGGTGCTTGTATGGACATCTGTGATCTCACTATTACGAAGCCTACAAACCACCTCCATTGCCATATTTGTCATGTCAGAACTGATAGACCTTGGGATGAGCCAACTTGATGAAGTCGATATTCTGCCTGGACACCTATCTCATGGCCTGGAATGGACAGATGGACATTTCATTATATTTCAACTGTCATGGCCTCATATGATGCAATTTGGCAATTTTCTTGGCTGAGAGACCACTATTGATGAGCTGGATGATGCTGTTTCTCTTTTTTAGAGAAATCTTTTTCTTGACTGCTCATCAATTCGAACTAGTGACCTTTCACTTGGGAATCAACCTAATAACACACTGATAGGGAATGTGAGAAAAGGTTGTAATTTGTAGTACACAAGAAGAAAAAGATTGTTCCACCACAAGGAGCAAAACAGTAACAATATAGTTACATGACAAGAATCTGCATAACTAAGCATATGCTAACTGGATCCAAGGCAAAGTTATGTAGGAGATAGCCAAGATGATTGTCTATAAAATCATGGTAGTCTCACATTCAAAGTTGTAGTGGATAGTGAAATATGAAACCTGAAAGTTAAAAGTTTAAAACATGATTACCCTTTTGCTTGTCAGTTTATAGAGCCCCTGAATGTAAATATGTAGCTCCATGTAGATAAGTAGGAATATAGGCCCCTGTTGATAGGTAGGTTTATAGGCCCCCTGTAGGTAGGTATCTGTATAGGCCCCCTGTACATAGGTAGATATGTAGACTTTAAGTTGATAGGTATAGAGGCCCCCGAGTAAGCACTTAGATATATAAGTCCCCAGTCGATTACTGGCTCCCCAATTGGCCAGTCCAAGCCTGCGACAGTATGTTTGTGGGTCTCAGGATCTTCCAGTTAGGCCATGTTCACACGGCTTAAAACTGGAAGTATTCAGTCCGTAATTACGCACCGGAGTGCGCAAATTACGGGCTGAAAACGTCCCAGTCATTACGGTAATCCACAGTTCTCATAGAGAATACGCCGAGGGGGGAGATAAGTGACATGTGATTTACCAGCGGCGTATACGCGCCGCTGGTAATACAAGTCTATGGGCTGGCGAGGTACCAGCCCCCCGATCCCTTCCCCGCTCCCGCCCCCGGCCACACGGCGTAATTGCGGGCCGTACTTACGTCCCGCAATTAAGCCATGTGAACCTAGCCTAAGCCACTCCAACACTGTCTGCAAGCACTTTGCTAAAGGGGTTTTCTCAGTACAAAGATTAGCTTTCAACATAAAGTAATAATTAAATGAAGACTTTTTCTAAACACATTGGTTAATAGATTTTACTTTAGTCAAGAGATAGGAGACTTTTTATATGCTTCTAAGTGCACACAAGCTTCTATGGTTACTTGGATCCCTGACCATAAATCTGTTATCTGACTAGAGCAAATAACTTACAGCTGTAACGGATGAGCGGGTAGAGCGGGTAGTGAACCAATGGACCACTGCCGGGCTTGTCCAAGGGGGCGTAAACTAAGCGGATGTTCGGGCATCTTCACAGAGCCTTTGATGGTAAGGATGGCTTTCCCGACAGCCGCCAGGTGCGACCTCAGAGCAGTCTCCAGCAGTGGCAGCTGACCAAACAGGCCAAAAGTGCCAAAGCTAGGCACCAACAGAATAGAAACAAACAGGGTTGGGACTATGGGTAGGCGAACAAAGGCCGTCGCCTCGGGGGCCTCCTTGCCCGCCATAGGGGGCGCAGGCATGGAGCCGGCTCAGTAGCCAGCGCCATACATTGCAGCACTGCCCGGGTGTTTTCCATACAGCGGAGCTAAGTGGATTCCCTCCGCCCCCCTCTTCCTCTAGCGCGGAGGGGAGGGGGGGAGGTGGGTGGGAAGCTGACAGGGGAGACTGTGCAGTGGACTAGTTAGGAGAGATTACAATCCCTCTCTCTAATTGTCTGCACTCTGTGACAGTCTGTAACATGAGCGCCAGTGTATGCTGGGAAGGGTGGGCGGAGCTTTTGACCATTGTCCCCAGCGGAGCAGTCAGAGCTGAAGACAGAAGACTGCAAGTGCTCACTAGGACAGGTGAGTGGTTAACTGTGTGTGGGGTGGTGGGGAATTTCTGCTGGGGGGGTATCATAAAAGGGGGGAGCTGTCATGGAGGGTGGGGGGGGTGTCAGGGAGGGGTGGGGAGCTGTCATGGAGGGTTTTGGGAGCTGTCATGGGGGTGTGGGAGCTGTCTGGAAGATGGGTGGCTGTCATGGAAGATGGGGGAGCTGCATGGAGGATGGGGGAGTTGTCAGGGAGGGGGTGGGAGCTGTACTGGGAGAGGGGGGTAGGGAGGGGGAGCTGTAGTGGGAGAGGGGGGGTTTTAAGTGGGTGTAGTGGGAGAGGGGGGGTGTGGATGGGCGTAGTGGGAAAAGGGGGGGATAGTGTAGGGGGTGTAGTGGGAGAGGGGGGGAGTGAATGGGGGCTTAGTGGGGAGGGGAGCTATAAGAGAGGGGGCATTATTCAGGGGAAGGAAGTAATGTGGCCATGCAATATGATCCCTTTTGGGGTATAGCCCCAGCACAATCTTCGGGGGTTTACCCCCCAAGATTGTGTCTGTAAGTTGTACCTATACCCCCTCTCCCATCCTTGCCCCCCATAACCCTAAAATACCCCCCACCCCCCCTATCCTCTATAGCTCCCTCTCCACCTATAAGCCCATAACCCCCACACTGCTTTTACCAATGCCTCCCCCCCCCCCCACACCCCCCTGTACCCCCAACCCAACTCACCTCGAATCTTTAACCCCATAGCCCCCTCAGCCCACCCCATATCATAGGTGGGGGTGATATGGGTATGATATGGGGGTTTTTTTTCAGTCTTTTTTAGCAGTAACATTGATTTTTTTTTTGCTATACTGTTTTGTGCGTAACAGTATGGTGTTTTAATATTTTCGCTTGTTTTTGCGGTATTAGTGGTGATGTTTCCCTTTTTCCAGGACTCATCTGTAGAAAACTGTCTTTATAATATTTGTATAGGTTTTTTCATTCACAACATATTATTTCTATATAAATACAATCTAAGTGACCCTACAAAACTCCTCTGGTGTTGAATTGTGGGTTTTTTTTGGGGAGGAGGGTGCAGGCAGTGTGTGCTAGGTTAGGGCTTGGGATTTTTTTTTTTGTGCGGTGGCGGGTGGAGGTGGGGGGGGGGGCATTGGCCTACTTGCCTAGGGCACCAAAATGCCTTGTCCCGGCCCTGGAAACAAAGATAAAGCAGGCTAGGTACAGATATGTGCAGGTACAAACAGACAAAGACAGGACAAAATGGATGCCAACCAGGGGGGTTAAACATAAGGCAAAGGAACAATACATAGACAGACTGGAAACAACACCAAGAACGTAAGCAGAAACCAGAAGAGACTTAAGCTAAACTCAAGCAAGAAACCAAGGCACGACCATGGCAAGAACACAGGCAGAGAACAAGGCAGGGGAACTCACAGACACAGACAAAGACACATGGAGAGCAGCATAGAGACTAACCAAATATAGAGGAAACCACAAGGGCACAAACAAGACAGCGTGTGCACACCGGACTGCTAACAAACAAGATGAGAAAACACACAGCAACTACAACAAGACACCACAACAACAACAAGGATCAGGCGGGGTTGTGGGGAGAAGGCAGGCTTTTTAACACACAGGTGGAAGGGGATTGGCAGGGGAAAGCCCAACCCCGCTGACCCTGTGGGAATTAAATGAGTGTTAAAATGTGGCCGCCGCCCTCTAAAATAGAAAACAAGGGTTAGGGGGCAGCAGCCAAGATGGAGGAAAGCAGCATGGCCAGCAGGGGAAAAAAGCCGCACAGCAACCGCAGGTGGGCCAGCAGCGGCGATAGCAAGTACACGGTGACAGCAGAGGCCGCGGCGAAGGACAGGATGACGGCACAGACCGTGACAACACGGTGACAGCAGAGGCCGCGGCGAAGGACAGGATGACGGCACAGACCGTGACAAGAGCAGGGAGTCACCTCATGGATGGACTGAGTTCAGTAGCAAACTAATTATCTCTGACAAGATAACAGATAAACCATTGTCTTCAGTCATCCCAACACATGTACCTTGTGTTTACTGAAGAGATAACATCTCCTGCACTTGTCAGTATAACAGTGTTACCAGAGATGCTACATATACTAGTGTAAAACTGCTTCTAACTCAGTGAAACAGCCTAGTTTTAACTGCAGGCTGATATACATTTCTAGACTTGTGCCATTGTTTGAAAAAAAAATATTAAATCAATAAAATCATGTTTATTTCTTTATTTTCGTTGCACCCATACTATTGATCCTTGGCTAACGAAAATAAAAAATAAACATGATTTTCTTGATTTTAATATTTTTTTTTCGTTTCCCCCATATTTTATTGTTTTATATACACATCGGGACAATTCTTTTGTGTTTTTAATTTACTTCGGCCATGTACAGTTTTATTTCAGATTGCTTTAGAAAACCCATAGGAGCATCGCTCGCTCTCCCATTGGTCCAAATAATGGCGCCTCTTTTAACTTAGCCAATCACAGAGCGCGCTGAGAATTTCTTTTCCCCATAGAACTCTATGAGAAAGTAGCTCGCGCTCTGATTGGCTAAACTGGACGAGCCCCCGCCGCTTCAACCAATCAGCTTGTTTCTGCCTTTTTACTGTATTTTGAACTGTCCCGCCTTTGAATATGATTGGTCAATTTTTATCCATAGGATCAAATTTGGGACATTGTCGCCCCATTTGATTGGTTCCAATTCTCCTCCATAGGTTTTTAATGGGACATTGTCGCTCCTATTCTGTTTGGCTGGTTTATGCCGACCAATGAGATAGCTTAAACAATTTGAATTACTTTTATTTCCGGCAATTCTCTTATTACAATTCCCTATGTAGCGCCCGCCCTCGGCGGACAAACGCGTTGTTCGGGTTTTTAAACGCTTTATTTGTAAAGAAGGGGTTCGGCTCTTTATCTGATAATGTTTTACATTTAATAAAAATAATTTTTTTATTAATACTCCATGCCGCCACGGCGCTGAGCGCCGAGATTTCAGTCCCGCCCATCTCTCCATGGGACAATAATGGGAGAAGTAGCTCGCGCTCTGATTGGCCGGGATAGCCAAGCCCCCGCTAGCTCAGCCAATCAGCTCTTTTCTGTCTTTTTACTGTATTTTTGAACTGTCCCCCTTTGATTTTGATTGGCCCAAATTTCTCCATAGGATATAATGGACTTTGTCGCTCCTATTCTGTTTGGGTTTAAATTACCCCTTTTCATGGTTAGAATGGGCCACTGTCGCTCCTATTCTGATTGGTCCAAACTCCTCCCTAGGATATAATGGGCCACTGTCGCTCCTATTCTGATTGGGTGGCTTCTGCCGACCAATGAGAATAGCTTACACAATTTGAATTACTGTATTTCCCGGCAAATCTCTCTATTGCAATTCCTTATGTGAGCCGGTCTCGGCGACAAAAGCATTGTTCCGGATTTTAATTTATTTATGTTTAAAGAAGAGTTCGGCCTTTATCTGATAATTTTTTTTACATTTAATAAAATAATTTTTTTATTAATACTTCATGCCACACGGCGCTGGAGTGCCGATATTTCAGTGCGCCCCTATTTTCCATAGACTACAATGGGAGAAGTAGCTCGCGCTCTGATTGGCTGGGATAGCCAAGCCCCCGCTAGCTCAGCCAATCAGCTCTTTTCTGTCTTTTTACTGTATTTTGAATTATCCCGCCCTGGATTCTGATTGGACTAAACTTCTCCATAGACTAGAATGGGTCTTTGTCGCTCCTATTCTGATTGGCCGAGCTAGCCAAGCCCCCGCTAGCTCAGCCAATCAGCTTTTTTCAGCATTTTTACTGTATTTTGAACTGTCCCGCCATGGATTCTGATTGGTCTAAACTTCCCATAGGTTTTATGGTTCACTGTCACTCCTATTCTGATTGGCCGGTTTCTGCCGATCAATCGGAATAGCTTTCTGAATTTGAATTACTGTATTTCCTGGCAATTTCCAATATCCTAATTCTTGAATTAGGATATTTGGAAAGTGATTTTGTTTTATGTATTTTTTATTTTTGAGGTTTCAGCTCTTTTCCGCCTTTATAAAGGCGATTTTTGATTCATACTCCGCACCGACATGTGGAATGATTTCTCGCTGTTCCAGCCTGTCTCACATCGGAACTGTTTTCGGCGCAGCCCCGCACTGCGCCTAAGTCCCGCATTGCGCCCATGTCCCCGCACTGGGGCCCCACACACACTGGCGAGGCGCAGGGAACTTTTCCCCGCATGTATGAGTGCGCTACCTCCGGCGGCGAATCTTAGGCACAGCGCCGCACTGTGCCTCGGTCCCCGCACTGCGCCTAACACACTGGCGAGGCGCAGCGGACTTTTTCCGCATTTTACTTTTGGGAAACGCATACCTCCGGCGCCGAATCTAGGCGCAGCGCCGCACTACGCCTCAGTCCCGCATGCACCTAACACACAGGCAGGCGCGGCGGACTTTACATTATGTATGAGCCGCCCGGCCCCGAATAAATCAGGCGAAGATTCCGCAGGAAAATGGAGAAAGGTGCGCCCGACCCGGGATTCATAATGGGCCCTAAGTGTTCATGGATCCTCCAGGTTTCATGTAGGTTTTAGCACACATCCACATCAAACGGCAGAGTCTAAGGAGCCCCTTAATGTTCAACTGTTAACACCTGTACAGAGATCTGACCTTTGGTGCTAGGGACTCAAATGTTGTTAGCCCTGACATGGCTGACATCCAAATGCAGTATGGGTTAGGAGCACAGCCACTGGATGGAGCCACGGTGGCACCACAGCAGTAAATAAATACTGAAGTAACTGCAAACACAAGCAGCATCACTGCTCTTGACAATATCCAGAGTACCAAGTGTTGATAGAACTTGCAGGTTCCCAGGGTCTTTCTCCAAGACCAAGACCATTCCAGTCAATTAGATACTAAATTTTACCATAGGGGGACTGACCTCAAAAATGTTCCTGATCCTCAGGATTCACCACAGGAAATGCATATGTAGGAAAATGGTCTTGGGAACTGAGGCTGCAGAAGAGATAAAGAGCAAAAATAGCCATCTAACCAATACTTTATATTCAACAAAATAAATAATCCAGAGGTCCAGCAGACTTCTTTATTGAAAAATGTTCATATTTAATGGTAAAACCAAAGTACCAAAGCTATATGAAGGGTTTTGGGGAGTGAAAAGATAGTAAAAGATGAAGCTTAGCAAACAGTTTATTTTATGGGCCAAATAATAGGGACCCAGAAACCAAAGAGCAAACTTGAAGTACGGGACTTTTAGAAGAAATATAGACTTTGTTTCCTGGTTGAATTATAGGTGGAACTATGTAATTCTTATCCATCTGTGATTTGAACAAAGAAGCTGCTTGCAAGAGAAACCGATGGGTGTGTTGCAAGCTGTGTAAGAAGTCATGAACTCTGGAAATGAGCATCTGAGAAAATAGGGTGGGAGATACAGATGAAGATGCCAGCCATAGACAAGGAATAATAGTCAGGATCCTGTAGACTTCCCTTCGTGGTTGTTGTCTGACTATTCTGCCCAGAAAGCCTAAGGGAAAGAGCTCGCCGGCGCCATCTATTGGATGTAGTAATCCTTAATTCACTTGTGACTGAAAAGAACCTTGCAATGTAAAAAGGATTGAACTCAGCCCAGTGAAGTTCATCTATAGACAGCTGTTTCAGGGTATTTGTCTCTCTTCAGTGCAGAGTAGAAGTTACTGGCTGGCTCGGTGAGAGGCGAATGTGGCTTAGAAGTGTTAATGAATCTCATTGGGGAGAAAGAGCACCTTATCATTGTGTCAGGATTTAATCATCATTTCCACCTCATGGAATATTTTCCATACAAACAAAGGCTTTTGGGGAAAAGCTGAAGAGCTCACTGGCACTATCTATTGAACGTAGTAATCTTCAATTCACATGTGACTCAAAAGAGCTTTGCAAAGCTATTTTAAGACGCAAAGACACATAGTGACATAGTTGCTCAGCACTTAGTTTACCTCTTCTACTTGTCCATTGGACAAGGTATGGTATGCAGAAGAGAAGTCCAACTTAACTTGTAAAAGGCCACAGAGTACTCACAAGAATATCAAAGTAAACTAGACTCTATTTTCGGAAACAATATGTTGTGTCAGTCCATGCAGATGGAAGATGTGTTTGAAAATGTCAATGGTCAGTTGAGAAGCAGATAGCAGACCAGGCAATAGAAAAAAAGTGTTCCATCTTTTAAAACCATTCAACAATGACCCAAATAATTGTAGATGAAGATCAATAATGAAGTTCATGTCAAGTGCAAGGGGCTTTCGGTACAGGCAGAGGTTGCAAGAGTACAACAGTTTTCTGATGCAGTTATAAAATGTCAAGAGAAAGAAATTTGGGACTTGCGAAACTTAAGAACTCCCACATGTGCTCCCAACGGGAAATTCTTGGGGTGTGGTACAAAAGTTTTGGGAGGATTTTATGGGGATAAATCGGAAGCAGAATCGATCATGGTTGAAACAGTTCTGAGCTGAGACTTTTGGACTTGATCAGAGGTGGCACAATGTATCCGCCTTGACATTATTTCCCGCTGTCCTAAAATGAATAAGAAAATTAAAGTGAAAGAAAAAGAGAGAGACTAAACAGTAGGATAGGGGTTAAAATGACTAACCTTTTGCAGAAAATAAGGGGTTTCTTGCGGTTGCAAAGAGGGTAACAAGTGCCCCCTTTTTCCCCAAAAATTTCAGTTAGTGTATAGGTGTTTTTTTGTAGGTACGTGGGGACCGGTGGTTTGTATTATATGTTTATAAAAGGAGTTCAAAAAATTCGGCCACAAGAAAAAAACAAAACATTGGGTGATCTAAAGCATCCCCTAGAACCCCCTACCTTTCTGCGTAGTCAAAACCCCCATTACCCCCGTTTTCCCCTAAATAAAGACAAGACCCTTAGGGAAAATTTTGGCCACAGCACCATTTTTTAAAACACAAATAAATAACAATGATTACCCTGCAAAGGGTACCCCCCCAAACCCCCCATTTGCACTACCCAATACCCCCCAACAACTTTCCAAACACTAAAAAACCCCCATTGGGTGAGGCCCTTGGGAGCAACGATCAATCACCGGGTCGGGCGAGAAAAAAATCTTTTCTCTCCGCAGTTTTTTTGCCCCAGCCCCCCCCGCTTGGGCCCCCAAAATTTCCCCTCTTTTTTCCGCAGTTTTCCCCCACCCTTCACCCCCGGGGTTCGGGCCCCACAACCCCTCGGGCTAAATTCTGTCACGCCCAAACACCGCCTGGGGAGCCCCAACCTTCCCAGAGGTAACCAAAAAAAAAGGGAGAACCCGACCGACCCCCCCCTATTTCCCCGCCCGCAGGACCCAACCCCGCCGCTGTGACAATCAGCATTAAACCCACCAGGATCCTTAAAAACCGTTTTTCCAAAAAACCCCAAAAACCCCCACGCCATTAAATTAAAACCCCCACTTGTTTTAAGGGGGGAGGGGGGGACTTTCATGTCCTGAACACGCGACGAGCCCGCGGTGGGGCCCCGGCTTTTATGCCCCCCTCCCCGAGGAGGTGCCAGACTCCGCCCCCTAACCCATCCGGGACGGGCCCGGGGTCATGTGGGGGGCCCCCTCCCCCCCTTATGGGCTCCCCCGGGCCCCCTTTTTTTCCCGCCCAATTTTAAAACCCACCCCCAAAAAAAAATTTCAAAAAAAAAAAATTTTTTAAAAGAACCCCCCCCTTTTCCCCCCAAACATTTGGGGGAGGCCCTTGGACCCAAAAACGATGACCCAAAAAAACCCCGGGGTCTGGCGAAAGAAACATCCTTTTTTCCGCAGTTTTTTTGCCCCGCCTCACCCCGCTTCAGGCAAAAAATTTTTTTTTTCCCAGTTTTCCCCCCGGTCACCCGGTTAGGGCCCCAAACCCCCTCAGGGGTAACCATTCCCACCTGTCCAAGGACACCCCCCTGTGGAGCCCAAACTTCGCCAACGGTCCAACCAAAAAAAATGGGACCCAACCCGAGCCTACCCCCCTTTTTTCCCACCAAAAGGCCCCCAACCCCCCAAGAACGTCTGACCCTTTCACGGACGCCCCAACCCCCCAAAGCCCTCTCCACCCTTCAATTTTGTTATGCCACTTTAAACCCCAAGGTTCAAGTGAACCCCTTCCCCCCAAATTCGCAACAGGTTTCAAATTTCCCCTATCCTTCCCAGAACCCCCCTTTTCCTGTAAAATGTTGCAATTATTCCCCTTGGCCCTAGCCTATTAACCCCTGCAAGGAACCCAATGCTCCACCCAATTAGGCATATATGGGAAAAAATAATAACCCCCGGGGATAGAGGGACCCTAACGCAAAAATCAAAGAATGTCCCTTATCATTTCCCCTGATGGGGTAACCCCAAAAGTTTTTCCCCCCAACATGAATACAACGATACCCGGGAGCACGACCCCAAGACCAAACACTGAAATCAGGAAAAATTTGACCCCATAAAAGTCCCTTCCCTAGGCACATATATGCCCAAAACCAAAATTAACCGCTCCCCTGTAATAAGAAAAGGGGGGGGGGGTGGATAACAGGAAATAACTGCAACCCCAAAGATACCCCTAACCCCCCCCCCCTTTTTCCTCCCCAGTAATTTTTTTATTCGGAATGCCTTTCAAAACCCCCCTTTTGTAAATCCCCGAACCCCTAAACCCCCCGCAAAAACCCAAGCAAAATGGAGCGGGAAGGAATAAAGGCCCGTACAACCCTAATTTTTCCAGTAAAAAGGACCTTTTTTTTTGACGGTCCCCCAAGCCCCCGCAAGACATCGGGAACAATTAAGAAGGTAAATTCTTCACTAACCCCCCCTCAAACCCTTCTTAGGCCATGGGGCCCCCCATTCCCCTGGAAAAAGCAGAAAACTACCGCCATCCGGAAAAACTCTATGTTGCATTTTAGAGCCCCATCCCGGGTAAAAGGGTCGCCCCTTGTAGACCCCGAAATTGTGGAAAAGTGGACCCCCGTTTTTTTTTCCCGGGGGGCCCAAAGGAAACGAAAGTCCCTTTCCTTGTATGGATGCCAAAAGAAAGAAATCTCTGAGTCCCTGGGGCCCAAAACAAAGAAAATCGTTAAATAATGGTAATGTAAACCCGACAATGGTACCACCATTTAAAAAAAAAGTAAAAGTTCAAATAAAAAAATATATAAACCCCAACGGTAAACACCGATTATAAAAAACGACCCAACCCCTAACACCCCCAAAGCCGAGCATTCAGGGGGCCGGAAAAAAACCCCAAACGCGGTTCAATATCCGTCTTTGGAAAAAAGTGCCCCCTGAGTAACGTTTAAACCCCAAAAAAGCGCCCGTAGAAGGTGGTTTACCATGGGAAAATTTGGGTCAAACCATCATTAACGAAAATCCTTTCGGAAAAGAAAATGATGGATTAACCGAAATTTTTGGGGTTCCCTTTTTGGAACCCCTAAAAGGAGAACCCAAAAACCGGGAAACGGCCCTGACCCAAAGGACCCCCTCCCGCCAAAGAAACTTCCTTTTTTTAACTTATCTGCTCCATCGGGGTGTAGCAATCGACCCCAGATTTTTTTAGTAAAGGGGGATGGGGGGTACAAAAACCCCCGCGGAAACCGCTGTTAGCATTGCCCCGCCCTTTTGGGCTGGGGACAAAATTTTGGTAGGCTCCATCCGAGGAATTCAGGATCACCCCCAGGAGGAAACCTTACCCTTTCCCTTTTCAAAAAAACCCCGGATCGATGGGGGGAACCTGCACGCCCGGCAAAAAGTTAAAACGGGACTGGGCCCCAACCCACATTTGGTTCTTTAAAATTTCCAGAGACCCCCCTTTTAAACCCGCCTGGATCCCCTTCCAAAAAACCCAGAGCCCCCCCTGTCCAGAACCCCGGGGCCCCCTGAAAGGGTGGCCAAAAGGTGGGAGCCAAAAACCCTTTAAACCCAAACCCCATGTTTTTTGGTCCCCCTCTTTTTGATGGGCCCAACCGCCCTTCCCCCTGACGAAAAAAGTTCGTCATGGGAGCCATGTTCCCCCGTAAACTTTTGCGCCTCCCCCATGCATCTAATAACAAAAAAGGTGAACAATTTTTGGGGCTTTCTCCCCCACGACATCGCCGAATGGCAAACCTGCAGCCAATTTGAAAAATTTTGGGGAATCAGCCCCATCTCCCTTTTCCTCTTCCCCCTTTTGCTCTCGTCTCTTTTTCCTTTTGCTAAATTGAATTTTTACCCCCCCCCTTTTTCAAATGAGCCTTGGGGGCCCCAAAAGAATATACCCCCCCTTTTGCTCTGTCGTTGAGAAACGCCCCCTCTCATATCCGCGGTTTGAACGACACTTTTCCCCCTCCCCCAGTATGACCCACCCAAACCCCCCTTCCATTGGGGGACAACTGTACCCGCCAGGGGGGGTCAAAAGCCTGCCCCACCCCAATCGGCACACCGCCCCCCGACCCGGGCAAACTGGAAGCTGACAAAAATTCTCGTAAAATTTCCTGCCCCAATCCTGTAAAGGAGACCCGGCCCATGGCCTAAACTGCCCGAACCCCGCGACGTGCCGGGGGAAACACACAATGATTTTAATCACCAGGAGGGGCTGTGATCCCGCACCTCGACCATCCCCGAAGTTTTTTTTTCTCTGCTGAGCCACGACTGCCAAACCCCCCTCCCCCAAAATTGTCGCCCATTTGGGGCCCAAGCACCTCCGACCCCAGTCCCCCCAATCCCCCGTGGAGGCCCCCCCGTGGGCCCCCCACTCCTATCCGGTAGCCCATCGGCCTGCGTCCCCCAAACCCCCCGAACTCCCTTGACTGCCCCTGTCGCGAAGGGCTTACGTGGTTTCCCGGGTTTTTCGTGTCCCCCTGGTGGGGCCCCCCCATGGTCATCCCCCCCCCCAGGGTCCCAACCCGGACCCCCCCAACGGCGGGGGAAAAGCCCCTGGGGGAGGGGAACCGGGCACCCGGGGGGCCAGGCCCGGGGGGGGTCCCCAGAGGGGCTCCGGCGTCCGGGGGGGTCCAGCCCTAGCCCGAACCACAGGGCCCCAAGCCAGCATGGGGGAAACGGGAAATGGAACTTCGCCCCCCCCCCAGGGGCCCCCTACCCTTCCCCCCCAGGGGGCCAGCTCCCGCCGCAGCGAAGCTGCGCCAGCCATTTTCTATATTCAAATTTTCCCCTTTTAGTTAGGTGAAGTGCGGGCCAATGTTCCCGCCCGACCCGGGGACTGAGCCCCCCCGTTTGGGGGCCCCCTTTATAGCCCGGGCCCCCCCCCGACGAAGGCGCCAGACTTGCCCCCCCCCCACCCTCCCGGGCGGGCGCCCGGGGCATGTGGGGCTCCCCTTATGGGTGCGCCCCATGCCCGGGCCCTGAACCATAGTTCGCAGTAACATAGAAAAAAGAGAAATGGGAGCACCAATACCATGAAAATGAGTCATATTATTCACTCATTTGCAATGTTTCAGCTCGCTGGGGAGCTTTTTACAAGCCTTAAAAAAAGTTGACAAAATCTCTACAATGAGCCAAAACATTATGTTTGGGTTAATGAATACTAACCGTTTTCATGGTAGTGCTGGCTCCATTTCTCTTTTTCCTGTATGGGGAGGAAAGAGAAGATTATAAGCCAGATAGCCTATCGAACAAACATAGAGAAATGCATATAAAGAAATTCAAAATGTCCATCTTCGGTATTAAATGCAGTATTTTACCTGTCTCCAATCAGAATGTGGATTCATTTGTATGTCCATCTGAAAGCCAACTTAGTGAAAACTTTGGCTCCCTGGATTCTATCAATAAGCTTTAAAAGCAAGGTTAAAAGGTGCCTGTCATTTACTGTGGTATTGTCCAGTTCTCTGCAGTGAATGGAGGGCCACAGATAGCCACCATTTTTCTTCACAAAAAAGAATTCTGCACTAGCTGGAGCAGAAAACCTGAAGATAAACATCTTGTTCAGACTATATTTAATGTAAGAAGACATAACTCTTATCTTATATACTTGACAGAGGACCTTGAGAAACCTCCAGAACATGACTAGGCTGTTTAGAAGGTTTGATAATATGGAATCAGCTTGCTCTCATAAGAGAGTAGCCCACACAAAAGCCCCGATGGGAGTCGATAAATGCTATCTTAGCACTGATGAGTAAGGACACCAAAGTGTATGGTACACTGGATCAAAAATCCACAGCAGGCCTTGGGGTCACCATTATAGCATGGAGACAATGGACAATGAAGCTTGGGGTTACCCATGATAACAGGAGTCGGGGCAGCTGACATCTGAGTGCAGTACCATAGGCATATTTGGGCTGGCAATGGGTCTAAGCAGGCAGAGTTCTAGTGAGGTTAGGGACAAAGTCAAAAGTCAGGGCAGGCAGCAGACAAGAAGCAAGGTCAATAAACAAACTGAGGTTTAAACTAGGAATTACTATACAGATTTCACTCACATACATCTAGAAAGCTTGATCAGAGATCAGCAGAGTTATGAAACAGTCTATGTATCTTTACATAGACTTAGGAGTACAGAGATTGGAAGAGGAAAAGAATAGTGGCTTGCAGTGGCCCTATAAATCCAAAATGACCAGCACATATATGCATTAGAGAGCAGCAGGAGGATTGGGGGAACAACACAGCTGGATGGAGCTGCCGGCAGTGTTGCAGCAGTAGGTAAATGCTGTGGTGGCCTTCACCTCGACTTGCACCATGGCTCATGACTTGGTAAATTAGGGCTCCATGTTATCTTGCTGATAAAAAGCATTACTAAGGGAGAGAAATAGGATTAAGAGAGTTTCATATGCCAAGGGGCACAGGCAGTGGACAGCAGACTAGTGAAAATCTGTCCATTGGCAGATTTGAGATTTCTGACTCTAACCATTGCATCTTTGACATACCTTAGAAGGTGAATAGTAACTTATTCAGAATTAAAGGCACACTTATCTAACATGGCTATCAGAGCATTCTGCAGTTAAACCCAATTCTATCTAGTTTGTGCTTACTTGGGCTTACAAGTATTTAACATGACAGTGACCCTGCACCCAAAACTCACAGATTGCCTGGTAGTTACTAGATATGAAGGGAAATTGATTGTGCATTGTGTCCAGAAAGAAGGCAAGCCAGCAAAGACACTGTGATACATTAGACAATGTTATTCTAGAAAACATTGGATCCTCACATTCCTGTGGATGTCGTTTTAGTTCAAAATATCTTCTACTGGAAGTGGCTTCTTCAACAGGATAATGCGCCCTGTCACACTACAACAAATTTTCAGGAACGGTTTGAGGAACCATTAGAGCTTGAATTGGTCCCCAATTTCCCCCCTTCTTAATCTAATCAGTGATCAGGGGGAAAGGTTGATCCATGAAGGCCCCACCTTGCTATTTATTGGACATAAAGGGCAACCTGTATGAATGGGGCTATATCAGATTTTTAAATCTCCCGCACGCCACTCCCAAGTGAATTACATTTGTAATGAGACCCATTGCTGGAGGTGGGGCGCACTAGAACCGTAGCAAAGCTACATATTTATAGCTTTGCTACTACATTTCTGGGTGCATTACAGCTGGAACAGGTATACCCCTTTCAAAGTGGTATATCTGATCCAGAAATGTCACCCAAGCGCTAGAATGCGCCTGATTTATGACCCGCATAAATCAGGCGCATTCTATACCATTATTATGCACATGAAATTTGGCGTGTTAACGCCAAATTTCATGCATGTCACCCAAAGAATCTGCTGTTGACATTTTGGTGCAAGGGGTCTAAGGTCTAGTGGAGCCAAAAGGCCTCAATGGGTCGGAGCTGTTTTCGCAGGGATACTTACACAATATAAGATATGTATAAGTCATGGTACTTTTAACTAGTGCCAGTGCTCAATTGACAATGGAAATGGACACATTACTAGGAGGGCTAACAGAAGAACAGCACAATGCAGAGTTCTGAAAACTATGCTCCTGAAGTGTTTTTTTTTTCATGGAATATATGATATATATATAAATATATATATATATAATATATATATATAATTATTATATATATAGTATATAATATATATATATATATAATATTATATATAATATATATATAATAATGAAACTGTCATCCCTGACATATATAGGGAAGCTGACAGTTTCATTTTAAAGCAAGTAATAAATGTAAACATATACCATAACATGTGAATAGGCGCAAAAACGTTTCTACAGTATTGTGGTTTCACATGTCATATCTTCTGACATATATCACTATCCTATAATAACTGCTCCCTATTAACTGATCATGCCTTCTTTGTGATAATGCATGAGTAACTCATGATCCCACAGTCATTTTATTTGCATAATCATTTGAGCAAACCTTCAATTCTTTTACAGTGATTACAATGATTTTTCTTGTTTGTAATAATTCTTTTCTTACAATCCTTCCTAACTGAAAATCACTACAAATAGGATGTCTATGACTCCAATGTATTATAAGTTTGATTATGAGAGCTTACTGGAGATGCAGAATGTTCTTCTAAATTAAAATTACATTAGAATGTAAAAGTATCGATGGTAGCCAGAAAACCTTGCTAAAAAGGACTAATACTTGGGTGTTTTCAGACATGTTATTCAAAATTTAACAACTGAAAGGATCAATAGGTTCCACTTAGTCAAATTGCTAATTTCAGAAATGGATGGTTGGTAATCATGTGGTGCTTGCATGGGGTCACTTCTTCAACTACGTTATTGTTATGTCATGCCTGCTGTTAGGTAATATGTTGATAAACCATTAAAAAATGAAGAACATAACAGAGAATATCCCACTATAATAGAGCAATTCCCAAATACAGTATCTGATATGGCTCCAAAAAGGAACCCTCACACCTTGTTCTGAATTGACTTCTCTTATATATAGCCAGATCAGAAACTAGTGATTAACTCTTTATCATCTCTGTATCTTTTAGCACTATTGTGCGTGCATCCTAGGGGTTGTAGTGTTCCACAGAACTTCCATTTATATTTTCCTTTTTTATTTGATTTTGTGTGTTTTAATTTATTCCATTGGTTTTGGATTTTGTTTATGTGTGTTTTTTCAATAAAGTTTTGAAATGTTTTATATGTTTTTGACTAATATTTACAGATCCTATTTGGCAGCTGCTAAACCAGTAGTAAATCAGTTTTAAAACTAGATGCATGGCAGAGGCCCATGTCTGCTCAATAAGAAGGGTAGCTGTTAGATGAAGGATTTTGTAGGCGTTAATAGTCTCCAAAAAAATACAAATCATATTTTTGGGCTGTAAAACGCACTTTATTTTCCCAATGCTGTACAGTACAGTGGCGACCTTCAGCTGTTCAGTATAGTTGGCAGCTGCCGCTAACAGCAGGGATGGAGCCAGCTCTTAGAAAAAACAATAAAAATGCTACTCACCTCTCCATTCTCCCCACTGGAGAAGCCGGCTCTGGGAGCTAGTTTCCAGTGTGAATGGTGTATTGCACTGGAATATTACTCCCGGCTTCTCCTTAGGATATACAGCGGCGCAAGAGGCGTGATCTCACCTCCTGCGCCGCATAAAGACACAGCAAGTCTGGACCTGCACACAGATCTGTCGTCTGTACCCACAGCAGGGTAGGCGGTTGCCCGTAAGGGCCCAACTGTGCTCAAGCAGGCCCCAGACAGCCACCTACTCTATGCAGTGGAAAAGTCGACCCTGTGCCACAGTGATGGTGGCCGCAGCATCTTGCCGAACAAGGTACAATTCTGTGCACCATTCCTCCCTCCGATAACCCCCCCCCCACCAGGTAATTACCGGGGAGGAGCGTGGGACATGGCAGCAGGAAGCCGTAGGCAGACTGCCGTAACTGCCATGTATGTACACCTGTTACACCCAGCCATAGGCAGGGTGTAATAGGTAATAAATTAAAATCCTATATACAGCAATACAATAGTACTGCTGTATATAGGACAAGGTATTATTCCCCCTAGTGGACATGTACCCTAGGGAGACTAAGAATTAAACAAAAAAAAAATAAAAAAAAAAAGAAATATTAAAAGTTTAAATCACCCCCTTAATAAAAAAAAAGTTAGAGATAAATGGTATTGCTGCGTTTTGAAAATTCCAGTCTATTAACATATAACATAATTTATCCCATATGCTTAACACCGGAGAATAAAAAAAAATTCCAAACCCCAAAATTGTAGGTGTTTTGGTCATTTTAGATCTCCAAAAAATTGGAATAAAAATTGAACACAAAGTCACATTTACCCCAAAATAGTACCAATAAAAACTACCCTTCAGCCCCCATTTTTGCTTCAAAATTGTTTCCCCTATTTTCCTCCTCTAAAACCTCAGTGCATCTTATGGTCCCAAAAATACGGTACATACAGTTTCTCTTGTACATGGTTTACTTCACTCAGCAATCTCTGTTAAAAGTTTCAACCTTGTCTATATTACATTACAGTGAGAAGAATTTTACAAGGGCTACATACTTCTAAATTGTGAATCCAATATCAAATATGTTAATAAAAGAAAGGAACAACTTGGTAATTCTAATGGTAAAAAATTGTTATTCAATTTTCAAAGTACAGAACTGAAATTTCGATACAGAAGGTAAAGCACAAAGAGGGATTGTGCAAAGAAGAGTGCTGTTTTTTGGATAGGCTCTCTATTGAGAGCACTCTATAGCAAATAATAATAGACTTGAAATAAATGGTTTAAATAAAGTTTTTGAGTATCTTACAAGTTAGCAGAAAACATAATAACAGGGAACATTGGCAAGGTTATAGATGAAAAATCAAAATAATGACGTAATCCTATAATAATAGTTTTGCTCTGAAAATAAATAGCAAATGTACAGGACAAGGACACTCACTAAGAAACCAGACCAATTTCTTATATAGAATAAATCTTATAAGTATTATAAATGAAACATTTCACAATCTCAAAATGTTTACAGGTTTAGTTCATACTTGTATGGCTAGGACGTTCTATTACAATATGATTTGTGGTGGTCCTTGGGAATCCATGCAGTTCATGCAGTTCCAGAGAATGAAGGGACTAAAGTCTCCTTATTTTTATTTTTTTCACAATCTTTTTCTTAATTCCTGCCCACTGTCTGGCAACTACAACACAGCTACATATGAGTAAACTGGACTGTGCTGGATCTGTAAGGGTTTTGGCCGCAATATGCCTTCACTTCACATAGTGGGAAGAACCCTTCAAGCTTTGAGTAATCCTTTCAGGGACTGCCTGTTTTTTTTTTTTTTTCATCCCCACCTTTCCAGAGAGATAACATTTTTTATGCAGAAAAAGATGTACTTTTTAAAAGTACCATTTACCATACCATTAAATGTACTGGAGGGGAAAAAAAGCAAATATGCAATTTTTTGTCACTGTTTGTTCTTATGGAGCTCACTGTGTGGCACAAATTACATATTAACCTTATTTGTTATGGTTGGAACAATTTCAATGATACTTAATTTAAAAAGCTTTTGCTATGTTTTAATACTTAAGAATACTTTTTTGTTTTTTTGTTTTTAAATTGCTATGTATCACCACTTTCTGACACCAATAAACGTAATTTTTTTTCCATTTACAGACCTGTTGAAAGGTTCGTTCTTTTGCAGGCTGAAGTATGGTTTTTATTGGTATGTGGGGAATGTACAACTTTGTGATCCCTTTTTATTTATTTTTATTTTTTCCAGGAGACAGAGTGATCAAAAACTGCAATTCTGATGTTGTTGTTTTTTTTTTTTTTTTTTCAACATTCCTTGAGTGGGATAGATAGCACAATATTCTATTAGATTTGACTTACGGATGTAGCAATGGCAATTTTGGTAATTAAAAAAATAAATTAAATTATACAATGAGTTTTTTAAATTTTTAATTTGAATTACTTTTTAAAACAAAAGGGGCC
>JAODAL010059512.1:0-21435 GCA_025379985.1 Phyllomedusa bahiana
TTTTAAAATAAAAATTTCATCGTGCTTTTTTTTTACTCCTTATTTCCCTACCGAACAATCTATCTCGAGCGTAAATACTCTTCTATCATCAGTTCGGGGGGAAAAGATGTGGTCGGGGTGACCCCACCCAAGAGTGGGAGGCCGGATAGGGCACCGCTTTGATTTTTTTTCCTGCGGCCGGAAGTGGATCCAAATCGAAACCCCGGAAAAGAAGAGGACCAGGGGGCCTGCCTGGGATTAAGGCGCTGGGCCCCGTCTGAAGGTTCGTCAGATTCTTGTGACCCGAATAGAGGGAAATCGGAGGCGAACCCCCCTCCAAAGATGACGCCATTCCTGAGCTCAATTTAATGGCCAGTAACTCGGGGGTCTCCAAA
The DNA here is from genome assembly GCA_025379985.1 of Phyllomedusa bahiana. Classification (NCBI taxonomy): domain Eukaryota; kingdom Metazoa; phylum Chordata; class Amphibia; order Anura; family Hylidae; genus Phyllomedusa; species Phyllomedusa bahiana. Next base: position 375 of record JAODAL010059512.1, read on the forward strand.
GGGGTCGTTTTTCTGGGGCCGGGGATAAGGTTTTTTGAAAAAAACCACAAGGGGCCATTTGAATTGGGGTCTGCTGAGAAAGCCCCCCCCTGCACCCACCGAAGATGGTCGACCTCCGGGAAAAAGGTTCTCAATACCGGGCGCGACAGGACGGGGGCAAGGAAAAAGCCCCCTTTGAGCCGAGTGAAACCCTTTTTGGCCCCTTTGGGGCCCATTCCTGGGTTGCCAGAATTTTCGTAAAAGGGGCCTCTAAGGGCCCCCAGCATAGAGAAATGAGGAATGAACTGGTGGTAGAGTTGGGGGAACCCAGGAGCATGTATAGCCCAAGGCCGATGGATGGGGTTTTCTTCAGGAGGGGGACAGTTTGGCCGGGTCCACTGGGTCGCTTGGCGAATAATGTATCCTAGGGGAAAGGGGGACGGTCTGATGGAACGACCTTCTCCATTTGGAAAAAGAAGATTTTTTTTCGGAGAGGAAGGACCTGGCGCATAGGGGGCGGTTTAAAAAGACCAAAATGTCATCCAGTACACAAAGACGCAGGAGTATAGGGGTCACGAAAGATCTTGAAAAAAAGCCCCCGGAGCAGGCAGGGCATTGCAGAGGGGCCGAAAAGGCATAATAGATATTTAAAAAAGCCCTCTCTGGTGTTTTAAAAAGCCGTCCTTCCCCCCCATCGCCTTCTCGGGTTTGGGGTGAGGGGGTTTTAGGGCCCTCCAATCCAAATTGGGGAAAAAATCTTGGCCCCTCGAGAGTCGAAGAGTTTGGGGATCAGTGGCCGAGGTAGCGGTTCTTCACCGAAACTTATTTAAAAGGGCCCCGGGATTCAATACGGGGTAAACGAGCCATCTTTTTTTCTCCCCTGAAGAAGAAGCCTGCCCCCCGGCTGGGAAGAGGATTAGAATGAAGCCCCCTTTCCCGAGATTTTCCTGTATGTAGTCCATCATGGGGTTGGTCTCGGGACTGACAAGGGAACCCTGGGCCCCCAGGGGGCTCGTGCCAGGGAACAGGTTTAATAGCACAAAACGTAGGGACGTTTTTGGGGGGCAGGGGTCCCCCTGCCTGGGTTTTTTTGGAAAAAAGAAAAAACGTCGGAAAAAAAACCGGCTCAGCGGCAAACCCGGCAAGGGTTTTAGCAAAAACAGGAAATGAAGGGGGTGGCACCAGGGGAGGGGGCCCCGAGGGGAAAAGGAGGCGGGGAAATCCTTTTCCCCACCCAAAAGGGTTCACCCCTTTTTTCCGTCCAGTTAGGCGAAATGACATTTTAGCCTTTGGGAGGGCCTAAAAAGGGTTGAGATGGGGGAGCGAGGCAACACTTAGAAGGGGATTTTCTCACATGGAGGGGCCCCTATGCACATGGAAACTGGCCCAAATATTGGGAGAAGATTTAACCCCCGTGCAGAAACCCCCCCCCCTCAAATTTCGCAATATCTAATTTTAGATTTTTTGTAAATTTTTTTAAAGGAAAAATTTTTGTAAAAAAGTTTTCAACCCGCCCTGTAATTTTTAATTTTCCCTTGGGGTTTAAAATTTCCAGCCAAATTTTATCCCCCAAAAATTTTCCCTTTTGGGCTGTTCTTTGTGAAGGGCCCTTTGGTTTTTTCCACCCATTTCGAAACCCTTTTAAATTCCCAGGTGAACAAAATTTAGCAGGCAAAAAAACCCCCCTATAACTTTGAGAACCCCGAGGGCAATTTTGACCGTCAGGTCAATTGTTTCAAGGGTTTTTGTAGGATTATTTGAAATTGCCAAAATTTGAAAGGATTTGTTGTAATGGTTTGAGAAAAAAAGGACTTAAAAAAGGTCAGAAGGGGCTAAGGGGGCCAGGGGGGATCCCTTTTTTGTGAGTTACCTGTTTAAACCCCCACACCTCTTCACTATGTACATTTTCTGTCTCCCTTTTTAGCCACTCCTTCCTACTTTAAACCCTCCCGATCGCCCCGACACTTTCCAATTTCCCCCCCAGGCCCCCCCATCCTCCCCCCTCACCCATTAAAACCTACCCACACACGTTTCTCCCTTTTCAACCAAACCCAAATCACCTGCTTTTCATAGTAAACCCACAAACGGGGCTCTAACCCCCATCCCCCTTAAAAAGAAAATGAAGGGTTACCCCCTTTTTCATTCTCCTGCTTTTTCCCGCAGGGGGGAAAAACCCCCGAACCCCGGGCCCCCCCTTCCTTTTTGCTCCCTCAACTCCCCTCTGCCTCTAAAAAAAAAACCCCCAAAACCCGCTTGCTATTCCTGTATTTTTTTTTCTGTTCCCAAATTTTAAAAGTGCCTGTGGAAACGCCCCATACTGGGCCAAAAAAAAATACTTTCCCGTTTTATGACCCGGGTTTTTTTCTCACTCCCCTCAACCCGCTGGGTGTCACCCGAAACAAGGCTCCAGGGACTCCCGACAACCGCCCTTCCCTTTTCCCTCTCACCTATGGGGGGTTTCAAATTTTCCCCCCACCCCCCCCAAACCGAAAAACAGGGGCCGGGGGGGGAGGGAGTTTGGGATACTTCTCTCTTTCCCCACTGCCTTACCAGGTCCTTCCTCCTGTTCCCTCCCTCCAATTTTTCCCCTCCTTTGTAGGTCCAAACCCCAACCTTTTCCCCCCATTTTTTCCCCGGGTTTGCGGGTTTTGTACAGACCCCCTGGTCTCCCCCCCCAGTTTTGGAATTTTTTTGCCGCCGGGTCCCCTTTTTGGGCCTCTCTACTTTAAATACCCACTCATCATGGGGGGAATTTTTTAACTCCCCATTGTTTACCCATGTTTCCTTTTGGCCCCCTCAGTTTTTTTTCACTGACCTTTCTCTTGGCCTCTCGCCAAATTTAAAAGACCTCCCAACCCCAAGGATGGGGAAAAAAACTTGATTTTGGGTTTTTTGTTGTCTCTCATCAATTTCTAACCTCACTTTAAATTTACCTTTTGGTTTCTTTCCATCATAAAATCTTTTTTACTATCAAATTTTGCAGCCCCCCCTCTGGGCCAAAACCTGCCTTTATCCATTTTGAAATTTTCCGCTCCCTTTAACCCCTTTTGGGAAACCCCAGCACCATAAATTCCTCACGGCCCCCCAAAATTTCCCCCCTCTCCTGCCCTGCCTGGCTGTTAAAATTTTTCAATGAAACCTTTTCATTTCCCCCTAGACATGTTTGGCACCACTTTACACCCCCCGCACCCACCAGAGTCAACACACACCCAAAAATGGCCACACTCCTCAGGAAACGCCATCTGCAGGCTGTTTTTCCAGGGGTCGGGGCATCTGTGGAGAAAGTCAAAACTAAACCCGCAGACTTTCCCACTTTAAATTTTATGCTCAAGGGCTTTTCCCCAAATGCCCCTTTACTGTGCCAAAAAAAAATATTTTACCCACCTCAATTCCCCCAAAATTCACAACAACCCAAAAAAAGCCGTTCAACAACCCCTTCCCCCTCCCCTCCCAGGCCCAAAACTCAGGCCCCCGGTCATGACCTCTGTGCTGGAGACCTGGGGCCCCTACTTTACCAAAGAAAAAAAATTTAAAAGGATCCCCGGGGGTAAAATCTCAAACTCAAAACCCCCAAACAAACCCATCCGTTTCCCCCTTCCCCCCACATCCCCGTCTGCTTTAAAACCCGCTTTGACCCCCAAAGGCCCGAAGGGAAAAGTGTCCCTTTTTTTCCTGTCTGGTCGCCCCACCACTGCATAGTGAAACCCCTTTCCCCCCCAAACCCTTGTTTAAAAACTAAATTTTTCCCGCGTCCTCTTTAAACCTTTACGCAATCTTTAACCTCTTTTTTTCTTTCCAAAATGGGATCTTCCCATCCCCCCATTTTAAAAAAAGGCTACTATCCCCCCCTTAATAAAAAAGCCCTCTCTGGACCCAAACTGAAAAAGGGGGTTTCCCCAAAAGGTAAACCCAATCTTTTACCCTTTTATCTCTAAACCTCCCCAAAAGCTTAGTCAACCCTCGGCCCCAAAACCGCCCCAATCTCTTCTCGAACCACTACAATCATTTTTTGCACCTAAAACTCCACAGGAAAACTTTCTTTTAAAGGGCTCTAAAGATCACCACACTGCAAAACTTTAGAGTTTTAAATTCCTCCGTTATTGATTTCGCTGGATTCTTGGCAAACATTTTTTACATGTTGAAAAACCATCTTCTCCTCCGCTTTCTCCGTGCAATTTGGGATTCCCGGCAACCCCCTCCCTTTCCCTTTGGTTTTTCATTCCTACCCCCTTGACCCGCTTTTTCCCCCGTTTTTTCATTTGCGGTTCAATTTTCCCTCTCCCCCTTCTGTTGGGGTCCCTCAGGGGTTTAGTTCTTTTCCACTCCTCTTCCCCAATTTTTTACAGCCCCCATTGGGGCCCCAAAACCCCAGTAGATTTGGCTTCTTGTACCCCTCTCAAAGTGGGGACAACCCCTTTTTTCACCCTTTCCTGAGAAATGATCCCGCCCTGCCCACCCAAAACACCAGGACTTTTCTGTTGCGGGCCCTGACATCATTGGGCCTATTCAAACTCCAACTTAACCCCCACTTAAAAAATGAACTTTTTTTTTTTTCCCCCTCTACTAAAACCAACCCCCCCTCTGCTTTTCCTTTTCATGTTTGGCAAACCCCCATAAAAAACCCAGGCACAGGCCCCCTGGCCCGGGGGTTTTTCTTGGAAATCTTTATCTGTCCCTTTTACCCCTTAAAAACCAATTCCCCTTTCCCCTCTTTGGGCCCCCTGCACCCCAAAACAACTCCAGAATCCGTCCTTTTTTTCAAATATCGAAACAAAATCAAAACCTTCATTGTTTTTCTTATTCTTCTTGGGCCATGATTTCTGTAACTCCCTGCTTAAACGGGTCTCCCCACCCCGCAAAACTCTCCCCCCCCCCAAAATTTTCCTGGGAAAAAAGCAGCCAGGCTTTTTTCTTTCTCTCCCGACAAATAACTTTTTGCCTCTACCCTGTGTCAGTCATGCACTGGTTTTCCCCTTTCCCGTACAGAATACGCAAAAACTAAAAACTTTTAACCCCTTTAAAATCTCCCAGCGCTGCACCCCCCCACACCTCCTCCCCCATCTCTGTCTACCCCCCCGCCCGTCTCTCCCCTCAGCTGCGGGCAAAGGGAAAATACCCGACCACAATCAAACCCAACCCTTTCCCCCTGCCCTCTTCAAAATTTTGCACGTGCTGGGACCCGTTCCCCCTGGAAAATGCCAACCAAAAACCATCAGGCACAATTTTGCCCCTTTACAGTTTAAAGGGGTTTCCCCGGGGAAAATACATCTTTTTAGGGGGAAAGGGCCCATCAAAAACATTTCTGTCCTTCCCCTTTCCCCTAGGGCAACAAGGCACTTAAACTGGGATATAGGGGTACAGTCAGGGGGGCAGGGTTTTAAACCCAAAAATTTTTTTTTAAAAACCCCCCCAAATTTTTTTAAAAAAGGCTGGGGCCCTTTTTAAATTCAGCACTTCTCCCCCCGTTTTTGGGCCCCCCAAGGGCACCCTCATAGATTGTAAGCTCTCGCGAGCAGGGGCCCCACACCCTTTTGTCCCCCCCTGTAAATAGCTTTCACTTTTTAAAGTTTGGTCTTTTTTTTCTGGGAAATTTTACCCCTACCCTTTTAAAGGCTGCGGGAATTTTTGGGTTGGCGCTAAAATAAATAAAAAATTAAATTTTTTTTATTATTATTATTAAATTTTTATTATTATTTTTAAATGGAAACAGAGGGGTTCTTGGGGGCGAAAACCCCCGGGGAAAAGGGGAAGTTTCGATACCACAGCAGCATCGATGGGAAAATTCCCCCCGGCCCGAACCGGAAACAGGAAGGGAGGAAAGTTTTTTAAATTGTGTTCTGGAGCTTTGAAAATGATTGGGACCCGCATGGGGCAGATGAGGAGAGGAACTAAACCACCTAGGGGCGGCCCCCTCCCCCGAAGCCTTGGTGGCGCGTTTCCCGGGACGAGGGCGGGGGGCCACGGGGGGGTCGAATTTAAATCATTTCCCGGCGGAGTCTTCCTGCCTTTCGGCGAAGCGCAAAAACCCAAAACCGGGGAAGGGCCCGATGAATCAAAATCGCTCAGAATTTCCGGGAGAAAGTTTTCCCACAATAGGGGAATTTTTTTTGGATCGACCCCAATTAATTTCTGTCCCATCCCGGTATGTTTCCCATAATTGGGAAAAATTTTTAAACGATTACCCGTGTTGAAAAGTTTAAAAAAAGGTTAAAAAAGGGGTTTAAAGGGAGCCCCAGATTTGGGTAAGGATCCCCCAAGGACGGGCCCTCTACCAAAAAAAAGGGGTATATTGATTTTGGGGCCAAGAAAAAAAAAAATATCCCGGGGGAATAAAAAAATCCACAAATGAAAAGACGCCTACCCAAAGAATCGGGCACTAAAACAGCTCCCAAGAGGGACCACCTTGATTAGGTGTCTGCAGGAAAGGTTTTACCCTGCTCAGTCGGGGGCCCTCAAAAGTTTCCAAAAAACCCGCGTCTTTAAAAACTCCGCGGCGCCACTTTTTCCCGGTTTCCCCAAAGGGAAAGGGATGCATGAAAGGGGGGAAAGGGGGCTTTTCCCCCTAATGACCCGCCACAAAAACAGATGGGGGCGCCCGCCCCGGGGGCACGTACGGCAGGAGAGGGGAAGCGGGGGGTTACCCAAAAAAAAGGGCAAACGCCCCCCAAACCCCCCACCCCGCCCCAATAGGGCCCTAAGCACATGGGGAAAACGGGCCCCCCAACCCCTTTAAGCACCCCTCTTAGTTCGACAAAAAAAGCGCTCATAGAACGAGCAACTTTGGGTTTTTATTGATACTAAAAAGGGGTTTTTAAAACCCAAAGGCAGTTCTTTTTCTTCCCCTTTGGAAAAGTAGTCTGGGCAGTTTTTGGTATTTTCATATAAAAATTTTTTTCAATTATCAATAAAAGGTATGTTTTAAAATTTTTAAAACCCAAACAAATTTTGTTTAAAAATTTCGGGGGGTTTACTTTAGTGGTTATTTAAATTTTTCCCCTTAGAAAAAAGTTTTTTTTTTGTCAAAATAATTTTGTGGGTAAAAGGGAGGTCTCCTCACAGTAGGGGTTTTACACTAATCAATTTGGGTTGGTGAGGTTCAGGAAAATTTTTTCTGAACAGGTTATTAAAAAAAAAAATTCACCTTTTTTTTTCCCAAAACGCATTTAGAGAATTAAAATTTTTATTTCCAAAAAGGAAAAGATTGCCTCTTGGTGGGGGGGTGCAAAAGGGTTTTCAATGCTATAAAATAAGGGGGAATTTTCCCCCCCTTTTCTTAAGAATTGTTTCGCGCCAGAGCTAAATGTCGTAGTCCCTCCTCTTTAAAAAAGGGGGGGAACAAGAAGCCCCCAGTAGTTTCCCTTAGGTTTTTGAACCTTCTTAGGGGGGTAAGAAAAAACTAGTCCCGGGAAACCTTAATAAAAAATTAAGTGAGCAAATTGAAATTACTAAGAATTTTCAACAAGAAAGTGAATTTTTATCAAAAGAAAAACAACTTCAGAATACCCTTGAAAGGTTTTCAAATTTTTTTTTAAAAGAAAAAAAGCATAAAAAAATTCACAAGGGATTTTTGCGGAATTTAAAAGAAAATAAAGCCCCGTTGTGTTTAAATGAAAGAACTAAAGAAAAGATTAGAAAACCCATTTGTATCAACAGAGCGGATCTGTCGGATTTTTGGAAGGGGGAAAATTCAAGTAGGGAGCCAAGGGTAGACAAGAGGGGGAAGGGGAGGAAACCCAAAAATAGAGGACGAGGGGGAGGGGTAATTTCCCTTTTTTTTTAGAGGGGACTATGAACTACCTCAAAGGAAAAAGGGAACTCGTCCCCAAAAAAAAAAAAATGTTTTTCGGGGGGTTTTTTTTTTTCCCCCTTTTTAGTGCAGAAGGGAGAAAAAGATACGGCTGGCTGTGTGGGAGGCATCGGGTAACTCAGGAAGGGAAGATCTCTCCTTAAGGAGAGCATGAACGAACGGCTTGTAGAGTTTTTGTTTTGCCTTTTCGCCCTTACTTAGCATCTGCATATCACAAGGCATTATGGGAAAGGGGCTGAGAAGCCCACAGCGCCCTTTTTTGGGTTTAACAAATCCTCAATTTGCTTTTAAACCCACCGAGTTTGAGAAAGCAAAAAGGATTTTTTAGCCAAGCCAGTACTTCATCTGCAGACAACGCTGTTTCGGGATTTTTGTCCCTCTTCAGTGCAGAGCAGAGAAGATACTGGCTCTGTGTGGGAGGCATCGGGTAGCTCAGAAGGGAAGATCTGTCCTTATGGAGAGCACCGAACGAACAGCTTGTGAGTTTTTGTTTTGCCTTTTCGCCCCTACTTAGCATCTGCATATCACAAGCATTATGGAAAGGGGGCTGAGAAGCCCACACCCCCTCTGTTGGTTGAACAAATCCTCAATTTGTTTTTGACCCACGAGTCTTGAAAAAGCAAAAAGGATTTTTTTAGCCAAGCCATATCTCCCCATCTGCATACAACGCTGTTTCGGGATTTTTTGTCCCTCTTCAGTGCAGAGCAGAGGAGATACTGGCGGGCTGTGTGGGAGGCATCGGGTAGCTCGGGAAGGGAAAATCTCTCCTTAAGGAGAGCACCGAACGAATGGTTTTGTAGAGTTTTTGTTTGCCTTTTCGCCCTCTACTTTAGCATCTGCAAAATCACAAGGCATTATGGGAAAGGGGCTGAGAAGCCCACAGCGCCCTCTGTTGGTTGTAACAAATCCTCAATTTGCTTTTGACCCACCGAGTCTTGAGATATCAAAAACAGATATGAACTAGCAGTATTACAGAGGGGACTTTCTTTTGTCCCTACTGGAAGGTTTCAGAATTTCAATTGGGCAAAGGATTTAAATTTCTTTGCTCGCAAACTGCATTGGTTTAAGTTTTTTAAGAATCGGGACAGACGTGAATGTCTTGAGCTGGGATTCCCCAGGAACTTCTAGAGGAGGTCCGACTTTTGAGTGAACTTACTGATGAACCTATTAGTAACGAGGGTTTGGGTCCCTTCACATCACTAAAGAATAAAAGTACCAAAATGCCGCCACAATGCGATTTTTCATGTATAGATTTGTTTATTGACCTCACCATAAAAGAACTTGAGTCTGCTAATTTAAAGACCAATAGATGGAATTGTAGCAGGGAGGAATATTTAGCGATACAGACACTGTCTGGGGATGCCACTATTGTTATAAAGCCCTCTGATAAGGGTGGAAATGTAGTAGTACTTAGTACGGACCAATATAGGACCATGTGCTTGAAAATTTTGAGTGATCAGGATAGTTACGAAGTCCTGAGGGAAAATCCCTCAAAAGCATATAAGGAAGAGTTGAAAACCCTCCTAGTGGAAGCAAAAAGAGGGGGTTTGATAAATGAGGATGAGTTTAACTTCTTGTTTCCCAATACACCACAACTCCCCACATTCTATTGTTTGCCTAAGGTACACAAGGGAGTGGAGCCCTTGCGGGGCACACCGATTGTCTCGGGTGTGGATGGTTTGTGTCACAATGTGAGTGTTTATCTGGACAAAATACTTGCACCTTTTGTGGCGGCGCTCCCTTCTTATACATGGGACACCCTTGATCTGCTCCGGAAGTTAGAGGGACTGAGTATCCCTCCTTCATCTTTTTTGGCAAGCATAGATGTGGAGACGCTGTATTCGTCTATTCCTCATACATGTGGTCTTTGAGCAGTGGAGACATACCTCAATGCTAGAGGATGTCAGTTTAGACCACATAATGAATTTGTGCTTGCTTTACTTGAATTTGTTCTTACAAAAAGTCTTTTTACCTTTGATGAGAGAGTCTACCACCAGCTCAGGGGCACTGTGATGGGCAATTCTTGTGCGCCATCTTACGCAAATTTGCTCCTGGGCTTGTGGGAGGACAACTGTGTTTTTAGTGACACAAATTCATTTGGTATGGATAACATTCTTTTCTGGAACGTTATATAGATGACATCCTGATTGTATGGACTGGCACCAAGGAGGAGTTTTAGGGATTTGTGGAATATCTCAACGTTAACAACAACATAGGGTTACGCTTTACATTTGAGAAAGACTTTCATTCTCTTCCATTTCTGGACATTTTGATTACCAAGAATGAAGTGGGGGAACTCAAAACATCAGTGTTTCGGAAACCCACAGCCACCAATTCCCTTCTGTAAGTGGGACAGCAGTCATCCTATCCCACTTAAGAAGGGCATACTTAAAGGTCAGTTCCTCAGAGTTCGGAGGAACTGTTCCTCAAAGAGCGAGTTTAAGAAACAAGCTGATTCTTTGCGTTCCCGATTTAGAGAGAGAGGTTATCCAGACAATATTTTGAGAAAAGCCTTTAAAAATGCGGTGTCTCTGCCTAGAGATTCCTTACTAGTGCCTAAGGACAATAATCGAGATCAAGAGGATCCTGTGTTCCGCTTGATTGCGGATTTTGACGGAGCGGCAAATGAGGTGAGAGAGATCATCACCAAACATTGGCCTATTTTGAGATCTGATCCTGATTTGCGTGATGCAGTGGGGATTTATCCTCACATCACGTACAGGAGAGGCAAGAATTTGAGGGATTTGTGGGTACACAGCTATTTCTGTCCCCCTAAAACCAATGTTACCTGGTTAGGACAAAAACCTAAGGGCTGTTACAGATGTGGTGGTTGTGTGGTGTGCCCGTTCATTGAAACTGGGGGTACTTTTTTCAGTAATGTTCTTTCAAAGGACTTTGAAATCAGATATTTTGCTAATTGTAAAACAAAGGGCATAATCTATAAAGCCACTTGTAATTGTGGTCTGGAATACATTGGCAAAACCTTTAGGGACTTGTGAAGAAGGGTGAGTGAACATGTTAATGACATTCGTCGCAATCGCGATACTTCTATAGCACGTCACATCAATGCTGCACATGGGGGGGATCCCGTCTGTATAAGATTTAAGGCCATTGATGTTATTAAATCCCCTGATAGGGGAGGAGATTGGGATAAGTTACTCCTGCGACGTGAAACATTTTGGATCTTCAAATTAAAAACTGTCACACCGCAGGGGTTAAATGAACAACTAAACTTCTCCTGTTACAGCTAAAAAAATCCTGACCCTCTTATGAATATACTGTACATTGTTTAGTGTAGTAACTGCCATTGATTAAACCCATTTACATTAAAAACTGTCACACCGCAGGGATTAAATGAACAACTAAATTTCTCCTGTTACATCTAAAAAATTCCTGACCCTCTTATGAATATGCATTGTTTAGTGTAGTAACTGCCATTGGTTACACCCATTTATGTATCTATAGAGACCAAGTTGCTCGTTCTATGAGCGCTTTTTTTGTCTGAACCTAGATGCTGCTTGAGTGGTGGGCGGCGCTTTCATGTGCTCGTGGCCGTATGGGTTGGTGGTGGGTGGGCGGCGCTGTTCTCTTCTGGTTGGCGCAGCTTTCCCTCTCCTGCGCATGCGTGCCGCGGTGCGGGCTCCGCCATCTTGCTTGTGGCAGTCACTATGGGAAAGACCTTTCACCCATCATGCATGCCTTCGTGCCGGAACCGGAAGTGCGCCGCGGACTGTGTTTAGACGCGGGTATTTTGGCACATTGATGGCGCCGACTGAGCAGGGTGAACCATCCTGTCAGACACCTAATCAGAGGTGTGTCCCTCTTGGGAGCTGTTTTAGTGTCCGATCTCTTGGTAGGCGTCATTTCATTTGTGGATTTTTTTATTGCCTGGATATTTTTATTGCTTGGTCCTTATGGCAATATATCCCTGTTTTTTGTAGATGAGACGACACTTGGGGGATCCTTACCCTAATCTGGGGCTACCTTACCCCATTTTACACTTTTGACTTTTCAACACGGGTAAGTCGATATATTTTTTCCATTATAGGAGACATACCTGTGGATGGATACAGTATATTGGAGGTACGGTCTCTAAAAAATTCCCCTTCAGTGTGGGCATGATTGTCTTTTTAAGTGCCCTTCAGCCATACCAGTCCCCTGAGGAGTATTGGCAATATGAAACATGTTGGGACTTATATATTATTAAATGGATCTGTCTACTATTAAGGAATTATCCATCATTAATGAGACTTATCCGTCATTTAATTAGGGTAGTTTTTTAGATCTAGTATAGTATTAGTGTAGTCTAATTTAGATAGGGTGAGGTTTGAGACAGGGCCGTCCTAACGGGATGTGTCTCCTGTATATTCACTAGGGTGAGTTTATGGATCTTTTAGGGTTATCCCCCCTCCCTTTCTTTTTCTTCCCATTAGGTATAGTAGTCTGTCATTATTGGTATTTTTCATATATTTTTAAGCTATTATCAATAAAAGGTATGTTTTAATTGTTTACACCCTATACAAGTTTTGAATACTGGGTGAAACCTTTGGGGGCTGGAGTGTCACCCAGCTTTCCTGGATGCTGAATAGGCTATAATCACCAGAGTTTGTCCCCTGCAGCCTGTCTCCTGCAGCTGCCAGAGACAGACCAGAGACCGACCGCAGGGGGCGGGAGACAGGAGCAAGGGACAGGAGACAAGGAGTAAACTCCTGCCTCCTGCGATCTGTATCCAGCTCCCTGCAGCTGCCAGAGACAGACCACAGGGGCAGGAGACAGGAGCAAGGGGAAAGAGATAAGTGGGCAACTCCTACCCCCTTGCACATTCAAACACACACATCCCTCCCACACACACACCCCTCCCCCACAGACTCAAACACACACATTCCTTGCACTGAAGTAAACATATATATAACCGGTGGGGTGATGTCAAATTTAAATGAGTTTTATTGAAAATAAGTCAAAACAGGACAGAAAACAGCTTATCTTCAGCAGGGTGCAAAACAGAACGAAAACATAAACTTGCTTCTGGCATCAACAGAAACAGGTTCAGCTCACCATACAGACTTAGTAGCACATAAGGAGGGTAAGTTCAGCTTCTCTGACAGAGCTTTCACACGGTAGACCCTTTCTCTTCAACTCCAGGCTTGGAGTGGCATACCACACACAGCACACCTGACTTCCTGGCTTTATAGGTCAAGGAAATCCTGGGGTGGATATATGGGAGCAATCATCCCATCCAGCTCTAAGACTGCTCCAGTAAAAGTCGACCCAGAATACCACTGCTCTAAGCAGTGATGCTACATTAAACAAACCGTCTGCAACCTAAGGTTGCAGACCTATTTACTCAGCTTGCTCCACCGCAGCCCTAAGGTATGGTGGCACATATCGACCCTCGATGACAAGGCCTTATGCTTTGTCACATATCCCTCCCTCTGCCCAAAGCCGAGGGGCTGGGCATTTTCGCTCATCAGACAGTGCACTCTCGATAGTGCATCTGAATTACCAGGCCTATAATCCACCTTAAAAGAAAAATCTTGCAGGGTGAGCTACGGCACTGTAGGCTGGGTAGGCAAACCAGGAACAGCGGTGACCTGATTTGCAGTCCATGGACAGGGGGAAGTGTGCTGCTATATGCCCCGAGCTGTGACACCTCCAGCAAATCACGGGGCACAGGCTCCTTGCTGGAACAGCTTGGGGATCAGCCCGGACTTACTCTCATCCCTCCTGAGAGGGCTCTGGCCACCTCTTTGTGGGATCTGGTCCTCCTCTGTAACGCCCAGAAGCCAACCTACTCCCAGCGGGTCTGTCACAGGACACCTCCACTGCTTGATACCTCTCCACCATGCTCACAAGGTCATCTGCACACTGGGAGTCTCTCTGAGTGACCCAGCATTGTATGGCCCTTGGAAGGGTTTGGATGAATCGGTCCATCATGACTCTCTCCATCATTTGTGCCGGGTACAGGACTCAGGCTGCAGCCATTTTTTAACCAGATGGAAGAAATTGAACATTTGAGACCTAGGTGGTTTGTCCTTGTTGTAGGCCCAGTGTTTTACGCATTGGGCTCGGAACAGCCATATTCACACCTAGGCAGGTGAGGATTTCAGCCTTCAGCTTGCCGTAGATTTTAGCCTTTTGCAGGAGAAGATCAAAATAGGCCTTCTGCGACACCCCAGTCAGGTAAGGCGCCAGGACTTCTGCCCATTGCTCTGCGGGGAATTTTTCCTTATCTACCACTTGCTTCCACATCAACTTCAGGCGTCATCTTTTGTAGCGCCTCTCTCACCGACTTTCGGACTCTGGCATTGCCATCTGCTGGTTCCTCCTTCCTTGGAGTAGTTTCTGCCAGCACGGCCAGTTGAAGGACCAGGAGCTGATTGGTCTCCTGTTGAGCCTGCATGGCCTCTGTGTGGGCCCTCTGCTGCTGCTGGAGATTGGCTTGCACCAACTGTTTTATGAGCTCATCCATGCTGGAAGAACCTGTTTTGCACTGCTGCCACAGCTTTAACCCAGGACATGTAGTCTTTATTTGCTCTCTGTGACTCTCCCAGGAGCACGTGACTGCCCACATCAACTGCACCACTTGTGGGTGGTCAGCTCCGTCACAGGGACCACAGACACCGGATATGTCAAAGTTAAACAGTTTTCTTGAAAATAAGCCAAAACAGAACAGAAAACAGCTTATCTTCAGCAGGGTCAGGTGCAAAACAGAACATAAAACATAATGTTGCTTCAGGCATCAAACGGATAAACAGAAACAGGTTCAGTTCACCATACAGACTTAGCAGCACATAAGGAGGGTAAGTCCAGCTTCTTTGACAGAGCCTTCACACAGTAGAACCTTCCTCTCCAACTCCAGGCTTGGAGTGGCGTACCACACACAGCACACCTGACTTCCTGGCTTTATAGGCCAAGGAAATCCTGGGGTGGATATGTGGGAGCAGTCATCCCATCCAGCTCTAAGACTGCTCCAGTAAAAGCCGACTCAGAATACCACTGCTCTAAGCAGTAATGCTACGTTAAACAAAACACTGAAAACCAAGGTTGCAGAATTATTTACTTGGCTTACTCCACCGCAACCTTAAGGTACGGTGGCATATATTGGCCCTTGATGAAAAGGCCTTGTGCTTTATATATATTCTTATGGATGTTATATGTTCTTTGTTGACTCCTGAGAGCTTTATGATACCCTCCTGCATGCTACCCAGAACTAACTGTTTTTGCCTACTCACCTGGATTCTACCCTTTCAGGGCAGCTCCCCTTATTGCCAGCCATGCTCACTCCTCTCTTTTTTCCAACATAAATTTGTATTGATTAATTTTAAGAATAATCCACAGTAAATATGGAAACATTTTGCCTAACATGGTAATAGAAACATAAAAGGCCAATATATATAAAATTAATTATAAATCACAAATGAGCATGATTAAAAAACATTTAATCCCTTTCTAGCGAGTACATATGTTAACAGAATAGGTTCTCCACCCGATCTGGAGTTGTTTTGATTTGATTAGTGATATGACAACTCAGCTACTAAAAGAGAGGGAGGTACATAATCTTACGGGGTACATTGTATAATATTTGGTCAGTCCACAATTGCCATTATTGGGATTTTAAAAACCTATAGTGAGTGGATCGCAAAAAGTTTGCATTGATGCAAATTAATTCATTGAAAGAAAGTCCGACAACAAAATGGAGTAGGCAATTTCCAATAATGTGCTATCGTATCTAGTGCTACCAAAAAATGATAATGACGGTCTGAAAACTGGCGAGTAATCTCTAATGATATGTCTAAAATGGCCAGTTTGGAGAATGTTATGGGAAACAAGAACATTGATAGGATCTTCAACCTCCACCACAGTGCCCTAGTTGTTAAAGGCACAACCACCCAATATGCAATAAGGAACCTGATGTTCCGCATCCTCTCCAACATAAATTTGGAGCCCCCCCGGGCAATGGGGCTATTCAATTAGGTAAGGTACATTAAGGTGAGCTTTCGGGATAATCAGTATGAATGGCACACCTAGAGAGATTAACAAATGATGCAGCCTCATCCACTTTAACGAGAAAGATTGTTTTAGCTCCTTCTCAATTAAGAGCATAGAGGATTTGAAGTATATTTCCTTAGATAGGAAGGAGTGACCCCCAAAATCCCTTTTTCAAGTCTCTTCTTTCGGAATAGAAAGTTCTGGAATGGCGAAATCTCTACCGGACGAAGAGGCCACTTCCAGGACTTTAGTATACTTCTAACTTGTAGATAACATAGGAACGGTTAGGAAAGAATCATTTAATTAAACAAAGATATAAAAGACAGTGCCATCATACAACTGACCTATAGTGGTAAGCCCTCTATCTATCCATACCGAAATAGAGAGATGTGTCGCCTTGGAGTAGAGGATTGTCATTGGACAGGAATTGCGATCTACCCATACACCTTGTTTAGAAGCAACGAATTTGGACCAGGCAAGAGCCGCGTGTTGCAAGGTTGGGAAATCCCAGTTTGGCAGACTGTGTCCTGCTAGAGCTGCAGTAAATTTATCCTTCACCGTGTAGGGGTGTGTTGTTAGTGACTCCATGGAAGCCCAATGGTGTAAAGTCGGGCTGTTCCACAGAAAAAAAATTGGTTCTAGTATTGCTGCTGCATGTTATAGTGGAGCAGATTCGGGACAGATAAGCCACCTAGTTTGATATGTCTATATAAGTATTGTCGTTTGAACCTGGGTTTCCTTGCTCCCCAAATAAACCGTAAGAGTTTAGTTTGTAATCCCTGTAATAGGGATGTTGGGAAGAAAAAGGGTAGGCAACGGGCCACATAAAGAAATCTGGGTAGCAACAGCATCTTTGTGAGATTGATTTTCGCTAGCCAGGATAGCGGAAGCTGCTGTAATCTTTGAGTTTCTGAACTGATAGAGGTGGTTAAATCCTCTAAGTTAGCATTAATAGTGCAGAGAAGATTTGGGTATGTTTTTATTCCTAAGTACGTGATGTAAGAGTCTGACCAAAGAATTTGGAGTTCCTTTAACTGGGTTTTCAATTTTGATGAACAGTTTATTGCTAGGAGAGTAGATTTGATTGCATTTAATTTGTAATATGAGACCTGTGAATATTGTTCCAGGAGGAGCAGGAGAGCTGGAATAGAGTTAATAGGGTCCTTACACATTAACAGTATGTCATCAGCATACAGGCTAACTTTGTGTTCGGTATTGTACATTGAAACACCAGAAATTAGGGGGGAGGATCTAATTAGCTGTGCTAAGGGTTCTACACATAAGTCGTAGATTAGGGGCGATAGGGGGGCAACCCTGATGGGTACCATTGGAGATTGGGAAGGAGTGGGACCGGAAGCCGGAGGTGAGCACTCTTGCCGAGGGAGAGGTGTAAAGTGACAGTATCGCTCTCAGGAAGCTACCTTTAATCCCAAATTTTAATAAGACTTCTCTGATATATTCCCAGTTAATTCTGTCAAATGCCTTCTCTCCGTCTAAGGAGAGAAGGGCCATAGGTATCTTTTCTTTATTAACAAAGTGCAATACATTTAGTACCCTCCTAACACCATCTCTTGTTTGTCTTCCTTGAACAAATCCTACTTGATCTATGTTGATCAAAGTAGGTAATATAGATTGCAATCTATTAGCGATGATTTTTGAGTAGAACTTAATGTCACAATTTAGCAACGAGATGGGCCTGTAGTTGGTTACTAAATCTGGGGGCTTTCGAGGTTTGGGTATCGTGGCGATTGTTGCTTCCAGCTTCTCCGTTGGGGGGAACCACTGTCTACTATGTGACGGAAAATATTTAGGAGGTGGGGAGATAGCACTTGGGAGAAAAGTCTGTAATACTCATTGGACAGACCATCGGGTCCTGGAGACTTGTTTAATTTAGATTGTTTTATAACTTGTTCTAACTCATTAAGTGATATGGGTTCATCCAGGAGCGTTTTCTGTTCCTCTGTTAGGGACGGGAGGATCATCTTTGAGAGGATGTCAGTAATTGCTGATGATGAGACCGCTGTAGTATCTTTATCTTTCGCAATATTATATAGAGAACTATAGTAGTCAGCGAATTCATTCACTGTTTTCTGGGGGTCATATATTCTCTTTTTATCTGTGTTGGTTAGGTAATCTATCTTAGATCCGGCTTGGAAAACTTTTACTCTCCTAGCCAGAATCTTTCCAGGGCGGTCCCCACTAAGATAAAAGTTCCATTTACTCTTAGCTATGTGATGTTCATATTTTTTTAGATTAAGTGGTGAAGTTGGTCTTTATTTTTTTTTTAATCGTCTTCTACTTTTGGAGTAGGAGCGATCTTAAGCTTGGTCTCAAGTTCAGCAATTCTGTTTAGAAGGGTATCCAACGCTTTTCTCCATTTTCTTTTTTCTCTAGAAGCTATAGCTATCAAAACTCACCTTATGTGTGCCTTGTGAGCTGGGTGAGGGGGCAGAAGGGGCGTTAATGGTAAAATATTCTCTGAGCGCCTTAGTAACTTCTGAGACTATGTACGCAGATTTTAATGGTAGGTGATTAATACGCCAGGAGTAAAACGTAGAGGGGGCGAAGTTGTTCCGGAGTGTTATATATATTGGGGCATGGTCGGACCATGTTCTTATTCCTATCTCTGAGGACAGAACAGCAGACAGGGCCAATCTGTTAACTAAAAAGAAATCTATCCTGGAGTGTGATCTCTGAACTGCTGAGTAGAATGTATAATCTTTTTCTCCTGGATGGGAATATCTCCAGTGGTCATGTAAATCCTCAACCCTGAGTAAGTCCTTGCGGTCTGGTACGTCCCTGGCTTCCCGACGTTTTGTCACAGTGTTTATCAATGATTATTTTAAAGTCCCCACAAGCAATACAATTTGGAGATGCGAATGTTTTAGCTTTCAAAATGGCCTTAGTGATAAATGGTCGTTGCTTAACATTAGGGGCATACAGGGCAAGAATCGTATATGGAAGGGAATTTAGAGTGCATTTCAGGATAATGAAGCGGCCTTTGACATCAATAATAGAATCCAAAAGGTTAAATGCTGCTGTATCTTTCACAAGTATGGCTACCCCAGCTTTCTTTGTATCAGACGAGGAGTGATAGACAACTGGAAATCTCTTATGATGTAAACGGCTCGAATCCGCCACTGTGAGGTGAGTCTACTGTAGGCAGATCACTTCTGCATGGGACTTTAGAATGTCTCTCCAAAGTAGCGACCTCCTGTATGGCGAATTCAGACCGTTCACATTTAGTGACATAAGTTTAATCCCCATTGTCCCTGAATAAAGAGATTAGGTGTTATAATGTACTTACATAGGTGATCATCACTCCTCCTTACCAAATACCAACGCTTGCATGCTCTAAAGTATACACTAGTATCGGCCAGGAAACAGGAAAAGGACTGTGTAGAACCTACAGCCCACAAAAAGGAAGAGACAAAAACATAAAGCAGAAACAGTATGAACATTGGATTTCCAATGGTACGGAAATGGCAGTGGGGTAAAGTACTTTGCAGGTCACCGCAGGACGGTAGAGCAACTAATGAAGAACAAGAGAACTCCAGATATTCATGAAGACTCCTAGGGGAGAGGGTGAATCCAGCAGTCAGGTATTGAGGGGAAGACGTTGTCGACTCTGCTTCTCAGACCATAGAGGGGAAATAATTTCTGGCCTGGTTTTTGCTTTCTTTATCGGAGAGACGTCTGGGATAGTAAGCAGGTCTCACGAGGCAAACAGATCTTTCGCCGCGGTGGGGGTGTGACAGACATGAGTGTTGCCATCTCTTGAGAATACCAATTTCACCGGGAATCCCCAATGATAGGGAACGTGATTATCCCTTAAGATTTTTGTGTAGGGTAGAAACTCCTTTCTGCGTAACATTGTGCCTTTAGATAGGTCTGGGAAGATTGACAGGTTAGAAAATTTTTCCGGCAGGTCTAGCTCCTTTCTCAAGGCTTTTAGGAAGTCATCTTTTGTTCGAAAAAAATGAACTTTGGCTTTCACATCTCTAGGAATCGAGGACGGGAGATGTTTAGGTTTAGGCAGTCTATGGATCCTATCTATGGTAAGATCCAGGGATGAGGCTTCGGGAGATAAGCCATTAGGTCAGTTAAAAAAAGGAAGGAGTGATCTGAGCTCACCGACTCTGGGATGGCCCGTATACGAACATTGTTCCATCTAGAACGGTCTTCTAGATCCATACTTTTTGCAGACAGTCTCTGGACGTCTTCTTCTAAAGCTGAGTTGGCATCTATTAATAGATTATGAGATGTCACAAATTTCGCTAGTTTCGCTTCTATGTGTTCCATTCTGGAAACTAGCGAATGGATATCTCTCCTTAGGTCACCCATCATGTGTTTAAAGTCCGACTGGAGATTTTCCCGAAAGGAGGTAAAAAGTCATTGTAAGGTGGCTTCCGCAGAAGAGATGTCCCCAAAGGGGTTGTGGGTGTCTCCATCTCCTAAGTCAGAGTGTGAAGGTGTCGGCGAAATTGGGGGAGACCGCAATGATCCTTCTTGGTGTCTGGTACTGGATGGGGGGCTCTGAAAAAATTCAATAAGTTTTGCAGGTTTCTGTGATTTGCTATTTTGTTTAGATGTGCCTCCCATCGTTTTAGATTTCGTTGAGGAAGGTGAAATCTAAGAAAATTTTAGGTGGTGAGGGCAGTTGAGCCAGATATAGGAGTAGAAAAGCTGGGCTTTATGTCCCCTTTTTGGAATGTTTAGGTCAGAGATTCCGGTTGAAGATTTAGAATGTTATGCCTCAGGTATGGATGTGCGGAAGGTACAGTTCTGGTGTGGACTTTACCAGCTGGCACTTAGGGTGTTTTATATGAGGTGTTTACAGGCAGTCCCAGGTGTGACCAGAAAAAGGCGTTGAAATCCAGAGGACAGAGTACGGCTAGGAGCAGGTGCTGTGTCTGAAGCTAAGTCCTAGCTTCCAAGATGGCGTCTACCACATATAGTACAGTCCTTCAATTCTGTATGGGATTTTGCAGCTGGTAGCTTATACGGATTAGGGCAGCGTAGACTGCTGTCAGAAACCCAAATTCCGGTCTTATAGACAGTCCAAGGTGACTGAGGGGCTACAGGGCCGAGACGTACAATGACCGCTTGGCAGGAATCCTATGTGCAGGGATGAGCTTTTGCTCCCAAAATGGCGTCTGCCACGTGGAGTGCCCGCTCCTCAACCTCCAGGTATAGCCCCATCCAGAGTATACTGCAGTAGGGAGCGGCGTGCCCGGCTGTTAACTGCACCCCCAAACTCCCCGTTTGGGGGGGCAAGGTTTGTGG
>JAODAL010059513.1:0-21434 GCA_025379985.1 Phyllomedusa bahiana
CCAAGAAGGTCTTTGACCAAAAATCTGATCCCCAGGTCTCTTGTAAAAAATTCCCAATGTTGGTGCAGACTGGACTTAGGTATGAATTTATCTTATTTTCAACTCTTCCCACAAGTGTTGGATTGGGTTGAGGTCTGGGGACTGTGGAGGCCAATACAGCAACTCTACTTCATTGTCATTGAACCCTTCCTTCTCCAACCTTGACGTCTGCTTCAGGTCGTTGTCCTGCTGGACACTATGTCGTCCTCTTCATCCCCATAGTACTCGAGTGTATGAAGTATCTCATCTTGTAGGACACTCACATAGAGCTCAGCATTGAGGTCACCATCCATCCTGGTCAAGTATCCAACACCTTTGGCTGTGAAACATCCCCATATCCTCAGGCTTCCTCCACCGAACCGAACAGTTCCTTCAATTTCTCTATCTGTTATCCCCCTTTCCCCTGATTCTTCCAAACCCACTTGCCCCCATCGGAGCCCGCTCTATTGACTTTCATCTCTTCGCTCCAAATCACCCGTTTCCAATCTTCCACTTTTCGTACTTTTTTGCAAACTCTGACCTCACTCTTATGAAGCCTACGAGCCGCCTCCACTGCCGTGTCTGTCGCGTTAGAACTGATAAACTTTGCGATGAGCGACTTGCTGACTCTGATATTTCCCCTGGACGTCACTTCTTGGCTTTGGGATGGACGGACTTCATTCCATATTCTTCCCGCTGTCAGGGCCTCACATGATGCAGTTCGACAATTTTCTTGGCCCAGAGACGCTATCGATGAGCTGGATGATGCCGCTTTCCTCTCTTCTTGGGAAATCTTCTTCCATGGCTGCTCGAGAACCATGACCTTTCACTTGGAATCAAGCCTAATAACACACTGAGCTATGAGGGAATGTGAGGACAGGTTGTAATTGTAGCAACAAGAAGAAAAAGATTGTCCCACCACCAGGACAAAACAGTAACAATGCAGTTACATAACAAGAATCTGCGAACTAAGCAATGCTAAATGTTGCATAAAAGTTGGGGTTTGGGGGCCAAATATTTGTCTACAAAATGATGGGGTTCACTTTCAAACTGTAGGGGAGGTAATATGGAGCTGGAAAAACAGGTTTCTAAACTTTAAAGTTCCCCTTATGCTTTCAGTTGGAGAGATAATAAAGTTAGATAGATAGTAGATAGATAGATAATGATAGAAGAAGATGAATAGATAAAGCTAGATATGAATAGATAAAGATGATATAAGAATGTTTAGATAATAATATATATGGGGATAGATAGATATAGTAATAGATAGATGGAAGAGATAATGATGAGATAAAATATGATAAAGATAGATAGTTTAAGTTAGAGATAGTGATAGTAGATAGAGATAGATAGATAGATAGATAGAATGAGATAGATAGATAATAGATAGATGAAGATAGATAGATATGTAGATATGAGATAGATAATGGTAATAGATAATAGATAGTTTAAAATGAAAATAGATAGATAGATAATGAATAGATAGATAGTTTAAACAGATAATAGATATGAGATAGATATATAGATGGATAGATATGAGATAGATAGATAGATAGATATGAGATAGATAGATAGATAGATAGATAGATAGGAGATATTTCACGTATCTAATATTTTAGATCTGTATCTTAATGACTCAATTAAAGAGACGTTCTACAGATGCCTTTTTCTCTCCTATAGTAGAATATATCAATGTAGAATTAAGAAGTGAAGCCCATAGGGCCCTTTTGATTTATAACACCTGAGTATTAAAATCCTGACACCCAACCATAAAAACTGTTGTCTGTAAAATGCTCACGAAAGGAAAATTCACGATGTGCAGAAGGAGCTTTAATTACCATAAAACTGATGAGATAACAGCAAAATCGTTTCTAGTGAAAAATCATTAATGAAAAAAAATCATTAGGTTTTAACAGCATCTCAGCCCCATACAGGCCAGATCCCCAGGACTTTCAGCAGATAATTCCCTTCTCTACGTAAAAGCATTCATTGTTTTGTATCCAGAACATTCGAAATCCGTTACATGGAATCTGTCATCAGAAAACGATATATTAGTTTATACAGGTGCTTTATTAGGTCTCATTCACTTAAGCAAAAAATTTGGTGATATTTTTGCTATTTCTTTGTTCGTATTCATATAACAGAAATTCTGAAACCATCACATTTTAAGTGGTCACTGTCCACTAAACCACACACAGTAGACTGACATTTCCTGTGCTCTGCAGCTTACTTCAGCTTTGCTGCGTAGACTGGAACATGTCAGCAGGGTATTCCCATTTTTATCATGGGTGTAAAGCTGCAAGTTTCATAAGTAGTAATAAAAAGATAGGCATAAAAGATAGATAGAAATGAAAGCTATGGATAGATAAATATGAGATAGATAGATATTCTCTCCACTGACATCCCCACTATTATCATGGGAGATTTCAAAAATCCCAATCGACACCCCTGCCCACTACTAAAAACTCCCGTCACTCCCTCTTCTTCCCCACCATGGAATCTGGACCATTTATAAAGAGGACACAAGGAAACCCCATCTTCACCCCCTCTGCCCCCTATCTAACACCTCAACTCTCCTCCACCCATGAATAAAATAAATAAAAGTAGAAGATTATAGATAATAGGGTAGGAAAAAGAGTAGATTTTGATAGATAATAGATAAAAGATAATAGATAGAGATAATAATATAAAAGATAGATAGTAGTAAATTTGATAATAGATAATAATAAAAGGGGTGATAAAAGATAAAATAGATAAATAGAAAAAAGAAAATAGGGTGTAGATAATAATAGAAGATAGTAAAAGAAAGAAGATAAATTTTAGATAAAAATAGATAGATAGATAATAATAATAGAAAATAGATAGATATTAATAGATATAGATAAATAATAAATGGTTAAAAAAATTTTGAATAATGATAGTAATAGAAAATAAAAATGATAAATAGATAGATAGAAATTAGATAAAAGATAATAGATACGGGTAGATAATAGATAAAAAAAGATAGATGGTATAAAATAGAAATAAGATAGATAGAAATAATAGAAAAGAAAAGATAGATAGTAGATAATAAAAGATAGATAGATAATAGAAATAAAATGAAAAATAATAGAATAGATAGATAGATAATAATAGATAGATAATAATAAAGATAGATAATAGAATAGATAGAAAATAAAATAAATAAACTAGAACATGACACCTATTACCATTGGGAGTTTACTAAGCAGATATTTTACTCGCCACCTATGCGACGTCGGAAGCACGACTTCTTTGGATTTTTCCCCCTTCTAAGCTTTTTAATCCTTTGATACATTTAATTTAACCCTTTTTTCTTTACAAGGGCACTCCCAAACCCGAAAAATAAAGAATAAGAAGACAGAACTTGTCCATCACCCAAATCCAAAAGTTTCCTCCTGCTTCATTTCCCTAACGGGTAAAACTGGGGACCGGGTTCCCCCTTTTTAACATTGAAAGCCCCACTTTAAATTCCTAAAATTAACATTTAAAAAGGAAGGTGACTGCCCTTTTTAAATTTATGCTTTTTTAAGGGCCCAGAAATAGCCTCAGCCTACACTAAACGGGGTTTTGGGTTTGGGAAATGAAATCTGGGGGGAAACCACCCCCCATTTTTCAAAACCTTTTTAAGAAAAATAAAGGGAAAGAAGATGGGGGCCCGGCGCTCTTTCCTATAATACACCTAAATTTAAGGTGAAATAGGGTGCTAATAAAGGCTTTATTGATTAAAAGCAGTATCTATAAAAGGGCTAAAACCATATTACACCTTTTTGGGGGTAAAAAACCACCGACGCGTTTTCCGCCTCAGCGGCATTTACATCAGGAGAACGGCATACAGAAAAGGCATTCTCTTTGGGCCCGAGAAAAATACCCAAATTCACTAAAACAGCAACGAAAGAAAAAATTCTTTCCTATGGATTAAAGGCTATTTTTCCAAAACGGCGTAATTGCAGTGAAACATAGGGCCCGCAATTTTCCCCGGGGTGTTTTTGGGGTTTTTGGCCCTTGTTTCGGCGCGGGGGATCCGGCAGTCCACCAGCCCCAAGCCCGTCTTTAAACTAATAGGGTCACTTTTCCCCGGCGGGGAAAATTTTGATTAAATTGGGGAGCCCCCGGGGAGGAGGTTTAATCCCCTAATTCTCTAAAGAAAAGGGGTAATGGAGTCCGCATTTTTTTTAGAGCGCAAATAAAGACCGAAAAGGTGACGAAAAATTTTCCGTTTTTAACATAACCCCAAATGTAACCAAACAAACAATAAAAACCCGGGAATTTTTTCAAAAAAAAAAACCTAGAACAAAAAACCACAAAAAAAACTAGGTTTAAAAAGGGTTTTTGACTGGGAAACCTTTTTCAATTTAAAACCTTGGGGTTTTGGGGGCCCCAAAACCGCAGGGGGGGGAAACTCCAGCACCGGTTCTTTGAACCTGGTTTGTTGCACAACTTCCAACCCCCCAAAAAAACTGAATTAAAAAAAGGAGAGTCCCTTTTCCCCCACTCACAGAATGAAAAAAGTTTAAATCCACAAAAAGGTTTAAAATTAAAAACCCTGGGCCCGGGTTCCTCTTAATGGGTCTCGAGCCCAACATGGCTCTCAAAAATTTAGTTGGGGGTTGAAACGCATCAGGGGAAAAAAGTTTAGCATTCTTTTAACCTGTTTAATTGAGACTTAACCCAACCCCATAGGGCTTTAAATGCTCAAATTAAGTTTTTCAACCCGTTTTTTTTGTAACCTAAAAGCCTCCAGGCTTAAAACCCTCAAAAGGAAACCGGGCCCCCATTTTTTTAAAAACGTTATTGGGAGCCTAAGAAACGTTTCAGGCTTAAAACCTCAAAAAGGGGGCCGGTAACCCGGTTTCTTTAAAACTGTTTTCTTGTAAACATAAGAGCCGTTCGGCTTAAAAAAAAGTCCCAAAAAAAAGCCTTCCCAGTTTTTTTGTAACTTTAATTTTTGGGCCCAAGAGCCGGTCAGGCTTTAAAAAATTTAAAAAGGGAAACCGGGGCCCCCCGTTCTTTAAACTGTTTTTTGTACCTAAGAGCCTTCAGGGGGGTTAAAAAACGGTTCCCCAAAAAGCCGGGCCCCCAGTTCTTTAAAAACCCCTTTCTTTAAGACTGGGGGGAGCCAAATTAGGGGTCAAAAACCCCAGTAGGAAACCCCAACGGTTTCCCTTTAAAAACCCAATTATAATAAAGCCTGGATCTCCACCCTTTTTATTTTGTGAGGGGGCCAAAAAAATTCTTCCCCTTCTCTATTTTAGTCTTTCTGCCCCCTTGGTTTTGGGAAAGGGGCCCCGTGCAACACGGGGGGTTTGGGGGCCCAATGATGGGATCTGGGAAGGGGGTAAGCTATATCACTCTCTTTAAAGGATAACGACCTATAGATGGCTCTAGAGAGACAGTTTTCCAAGGCGAGCTATTTTGCATATTTTTCCCAAGGGAAAAAACCCCGCCTGAAAGACCCCCCAAAAACCAACTGGGTCCCACAAGGGCAACAGTAAAATTTTTCCCGGGCTTTGAAACCGGGGAAAAATTCGTTAAAATACATACCATTTTATGGGTAAACCCCTTATCAAATCCAAAAATCCCCCCAAAAATTCCCCTTAAAATATAACTTTTATTATTTATAATTCTAAAATTTGATATAGCACCCCCATAACATAATTTTTTGGGCAATTTCAAAAAAGTAAAGAGGTTTTCCCTTCATATTCTAAATATACCTCCTCTTTCCCCATAAATAACCATCACTGTCCCCCCACAGAGACCCCCCCCCCCCAAAAAGGGGGAAACCCCCGCAAATTTCTCCCCCCTTTTATTTCCCCTTTTTTTCCAAATTGTATATAAAAAAACAGGATGAAATAGAAAAAAATAGCTGTATTGCCGATTCTGTGCAATGGTAAAAACCAGAAAAATATATTAGGTAAATATGGGGTGCCTAGTTATAGGTAATCCAGACTAGGGTGCCAACCCTCCCCCCCCCAAAATTTTATTTACATCCCCAATGCCGCTTTATCCCCAATTCCAGGGACTTCTAAAGGGGGTCACCACTAAAAAATCACACAATTTTGTACAAATATATATAAACCAAAAACTTCATAAAACCTGATTAAAAACCTACCCAATAGCGGTTTTGTCTTACGGGGAAACTTGGCAGGGAGGTTGTGCTCCTCCTAGGGAAAATTTCAACTTGCTAGTAATTGCACTGATGTCCCACACAAACTACAACTCCGCATGCATTTATATGATCTAAACAGTGGCTGATGAAGATTAGTTTCCCAACAGCTAGGGGCCGAGTTGCAGCCCCCTAAGAACAATAAAATTAAATTCTATGGAGTAAATTTTGCATTTTCCTCCGGTTTTGGGGGACTTATGAAAAATACAAAAGTAGAAGCCTCTTGAGAGGACTTTTCCCCCTTTTGGCTATTTGCTAAACTTGAACTCCTCTTTTTATCACTCAGGGAACCCAGCACAGGTTTCGATCACAGATTGTTTGTGGGAAAAAATATACTAAAACACATAGAAGATAGAAGAAGATAGATAAAGTAATAGATAGAATAAAAAAATTATAAATTTGAAAAAAAGATTTGATAATAAATAGATAGATAGATAGATAATAATAGATAGATAGAAATAAAAAGATAATCAAAAAAAGGCTGCAAGCGGGTCCCATTTTGGGAAACCCACAACTCCCACATGAATTTATATAATTTTTTCAGGCATGATGAGAGATGTAGTTTCCCAACAACTGGAGAGCCGACATTGCAGACCTCTTATATGAACAATAAATGGTACATTCTATGGAGAACAGTTTGCAGCTTTCCTGCGGGTTGGGTGACTTATGTAGATACAATAGTAGAAGCATCTTGGAGAGGACTTTCCCTCTTTGCGGCTTATGTTGCTAATCTTGAACACCTCTTGTGATCAGCTCAGATCAGCTATCATGCATTTATATAATCTATATCATGGGCATGATGAGAGATGTAGTTTCCTAACAGCTGGAGAGCCGACGTTGCAGACCCCCTATATGAACAATAAATGGTACATTCTATGGAGTACACTTTGCAGTTTTCCTCTGGGTTGGGTGACTTATGTAGATACAATAGTAGAAGCATCTTGGAGAGGACTTTCTCTATTTAAGGCCTATGTTGCTAATCTTGAACACCTCTTGTGATCAGCTCGGAGGCAGGTCCGGCACGTCGTTTACAGATCACAGATTGTATCCGTTGATGGAAGACACTAATAACACAATCGGCCTTTCAAGATTAATACCACATATCAACAATCTTGTACAGCAACATAAAAACGGCAGCCCATAAAACGCTTGAGAGGAAGCCCCACTGCTGGCTTATTGAATGCATTATCTTCTGGAGTGCTGATGGGTCAGATGACATTTTGAATATCACAGAAAAGCGTGACCTTCGCATATAACATTTTCAAGAAGCAATTTTATTTACATTTTAGGCCCTCGTCAGGGTGAAATATATCTGAGCAGCAAAATGGAACTTGTATTTACAACAAGGACGAGGGCCATAAAAACATTCCACCAAGGTCAAGTACAGTACACGGCAAAAATTAAAGCAAACAACATCTTAGGGTGATGGCAAGACGTTGAGCGTTAAGTTATGGCCGCCGGCTCTTATTGACTAAAAAATATAGAAAATGCACTAAGTCAGATATAAGAGATTAAATCAGAATTGTAACCAGGGTTGTAACTCAACTCTCTGGGCAGCAATGCAAAATCTATATCAGAGCCCCCGCCTTCCATACTGCTGAGAGTGGTGGGAAGCGTGGCCACATCATCGGAGGGCTCTCGAAATTAAAATGATGCCCAACAAAATTATTTATAAGATGGTTGAGGAGGAGAGAGTCCTGTGGCTACATAGGGAGAGACAGGGGCTCCATTAGGACTGTACTGCCTGTACTCCTGTCAGGGGTTCAATCAAAAAGGGTCTGACTGATATGATGCAAGATAGGAACTAATACCGGGTGGAGGGTCCCACAGGTTTCAGCTGTATGTAACCCTTATAGAGGTTGGCTGAATCTTTCTTAGCTTTTATTAATTATGCTCACTATAGTCTACACTGCATTTGGAGACATTATTGATGTTTTATGTTTTTAGATGTTGTGTATTTTAGCCCCTGTGGCTGGTGCTGAAGAGAGTGATTGGACTGGTGGGGCAAAAGAAATTATTGTAAGAGTATTCCTCCTCCTATTCCTCCTCCTCTTGCTCCACCTCCTTCTAACCATCTTCTTCTTCCTCCTCCTTCTCTTCCTCTTCCTCCACCTCCTATTCCTCCTCTTCTCCCTCATCCTCGCTCTCCTCTTCCCTCTCCTCTTCCTTATCCTCTCCCTCATCTTCTCTCTACTCTTCCTTCTCCTCTCCCACCTCCTCACCCTCCTTATCTCTCTCCTCTTCCCTCCTCTCCCTTATCCTATCCCTCCTTTTCCTCTCCCTTCCTCTCTCTCTCCTCAGTCCCTTCCTCACTCATCTTTCATCCTCACCCGCCTCTTCCCCCTCCTCTCTTTCATCCTCACCCGCCTCTTCCCCCTCCTCTCTTTCATCCTCACCCGCCTCTTCCCCCTCCTCTCTTTCATCCTCTCCCGCCTCTTCCCCCTCCTCTCTTTCATCCTCTCCATCGTCTTCCTCCTCCTATCCCTCATCGTCTCTCTCCTCTTCCTCCTCCTCTCCCTCATCTTCTCTCTTCTCTTCCTCCTCCCCCTCCCCCTCCTCACCCTCCTCATCCTCTACCTCTTCCTCCTTCTCTCTCTCCTCTTTCCCTTTTCCCCCTTCCCTCTCCTCTTCCTCATCCTATCCCATCTTCTCTTTCTCCTCTGTCCCTCCTCTCCCGCATTTTCTCTCTCCTCTTCCTTCTCCTCTTCCTCCTCCTCTCCTACCTCCTCTCCTTCCTCCTCTCTCTTCTCTTCCCTCTCCTCTCCCTCATCTTCTCTCTTCTCTTCCTCCTCTCCATCATCTTCTCTCTTCTCTTCCTCCTCCTTTCCCACCTCCTCACCCTCCTCATCTCTCTGCTCTTCCCTCCTCTCCCTCATCCTCTACCTCTTCCTCCTTCTCTCTCTGCTCTTCCTTCTCCTCTTCCCTCTCCTCTTCCTCCTCCTATCCCATCTCCTCTTTCTCCTCTTTCCCTCCTCTCCCGCATCTTCTCTCTCCTCTTCCTTCTCCTCTTCCTCCTCCTCTCCTCTCTCCTCTCCTTTCTCTTCTCTCTCCTCTTCCCTCTCCTCTCCCTCATCTTCTCCCCCTCTTCCTTTTCCTCTACCTCCTTCTCTCTCTTCTCTAACTTCTCCTCTCCCTCCTCCTCACTCTCCTCTTTCCCCTCCTCACTTTCATCCTCTCCCTCTTCTTCTTCTTCCTCCTCCTCCTCCTTCTCCTATGTTCCACTGTGTTTTGCAGCTTCGCAGCATCTTGCCTTAGTTCACACAATGGATTTTTATGAGGAATTTCGGGCGGATTCTCGTGGACCCTGACAGTCATTCATTTGATTGACCAGTCACTGTGTAGTTCGCAAAATGAAATACAGTGCGGATTTTCACGCCGTGGTTCTATGTAGAAGAAAAAGAATGGACATGTCCATTGTTAAAAGCAGATTCTGCTCCAGTAGGAGCAGGACCATCTTATCCATTAGGCATCTTAGGCACTTGCCTTGGGGGCCCAACAATCATAGGGGCCCTATGTGGTGAATGTATGTCCCAGAAATCCAGGGCCTTGATCCCTTTACCAAAGCCTGTGTGCAAACAGTTGCAAAGTGGGTTTTTCTCATTTCAAAGATCATAGCTCAACAGGTGGGGATGAGAAATCTAATCGTGTAGGCCCTTGATTACCATAAGCAAAGTTCTATGGTTTAAGTTCTATTTGTTTAAATGTTGGAAGTGAGAGAGCGCTCCGGTCGGGTTACGCCCAGGTCCTGCCCCCCCCCCCCCGGTCGTATTCCGGAACGCGCGTCAGAAGGAGTAGCAGGGGAGAGGCTGTGTATGGGAGGGAGCAGGGACATGAGTGCACGGAGATGAGTTACGCCCAGGTGCCGCCCCCGGTCGTGTTCAGGAACACGCGTCCAAAGGAGTAGCTGTGCACGGGAGTGCGCTGGTACATATGTGAACGGGGATGAGGGAGAGAGAATGAATATATGAGTTGACGTGTTCGGGGTTTGCTGCGTTCACTGACAGCAATCAGTCGACGTGTGCGGTGCGGGGTTTGCTGCGTTTGTTCACTGACAGCAATCAGTCGACGTGTGTGGTGCGGGGTTTGCTGCGTTCACTGACAGCGATCAGTCGACGTGTGCGGTGCGGGTTTTGCTGCGTTCACTGACAGCAATCAGTCGACGTGTGCGGTGCGGGATTTGCTGCGTTCACTGAGAGCAATCAGTCGACGTGTGCGGTGCGGGGTTTGTTGCGTTCACTGACAGCAATCAGTCAATGTGTGCGGTGCGGGATTTGCTGAGTTCACTGACAGCAATCAGTCACTGTGCGTGGCGGGGTTTGCTGCGTTCACTGACAGCAATCAGTCGCCGTTTTGGGTGAGGGGTTTGCTGCGTTCACTGACAGCAATCAGTCGGCGTGTGCGGTGCGGGGTTTGCTGCGTTCACTGACAGCAATCAGTCGACGTGTGCGGTGCGGGGTTTGCTGCTTTCACTGACAGCAATCAGTCGATGTGTGCGGTGCGGGGTTTGCTGCGTTCACTGACAGCAATCAGTCGACGTGTGCGGTGCGGGGTTTGCTGCGTTCACTGACAGCAATCAGTCGACGTGTGCGGTGCGGGGTTTGCTGCGTTCTTTCACTGACAGCAATCAGTCGACGTGTGCGGTGCGGGGTTTGCTGCGTTCACTGACAGCAATCAGTCGACGTGTGCGGAGCGAGGTTTGCTGCGTTCACTGACAGCAATCAGTCGACATGTGCGGTGCGGGGCTTGCTGTGTTCACTGACAGCTATCAGTCGACATGTGCGGTGCGGGATTTGCTGCGTTCACTGACAGCAATCAGTCGACGTGTGCGGGGCGGGGTTTGCTGCGTTTGTTCACTGACAGCAATCGTCAATGTGTGCGGTGCGGGATTTGCTGCGTTCACTGACAGCAATCAGTCAACGTGTGCGGTGCGGGGTTTGCGCTGTTCACTGACAGCAATCAGTCGACGTGTGCGTGCGGGTTTTGCTGCGTTCACTGACAGCAATCAGTTGACAGTGTGCGGTGCAGGTTTGCTGCGTTCACTGACAGCAATCATCGACGGTGCAATGCGGGGTTTGCTGCGTTCGTTCACTGACAGCAATCAGTCGACGTGTGCGGGTGCAGGGTTTGCTGCGTTCACTGACAGCAATCAGTCGACGTGTGCCGTACGGGGTTTGCTGCGTTCACTGACAGCAATCAGTCGACGTGTGCGGTGCGGGTTTGCTGCGTTCACTGACAGCAATCAGTCGACGTGTGCGGTGCGGGGTTTGCTGCGTTCACTGACAGCAATCAGTCAATGTGTGCGTGCGGGTTTGCGCGTTCACTGAGAGCAATCAGCCGACTGTGCGGGCGGGGTTTTGCTGTCGTTCACTGACAGCCAATCAGTCGACATGTGCAGTGCAGGGTTTTGCTGCGTTCACTGACAGCAATGCAGTCGACATGTTGGGTGCGGGGGTTTTCTGCATTCACTGACAGCAATCAGTCAACATGTGCGGTGCGGGGTTTTCTTCTGCATTCACTGACACAACCCAGTCGACGTGTGCGGTGCGGGTTTGCTGCGTTCACTGACAGCAATCGGGTCACGTGTGCGGTGCGGGGTTTTGCTGCATTCACTGACAGCAATCAGTCGACGTGTGCGGTGCGGGGTTTGATGCGTTCGTTCACTGACAGCAATCAGTCGACGTGTGCGGTGCGGGTTTGCTGCGTTCACTGACAGCAATCAGTCGACGTGTGCGGTGCGGGGTTTGCTGCATTCACTGAGAGCAATCAGTCGACGTGTGCGGTGCGGGGTTTGCTGCGTTCACTGACAGGTGATAAGATGCCAGCTGGGGTCCTGATGTAGGTGGTGTGATGACACGGGTCGTGGGGGGATTAGAGGCATGGCCTCATCTGATGTCATGTTGGGTGGTGCTAGGGACCTGGCCTGGCATGATGTCATGTATTTAGAAAGGGTCCACTTTACCATGAAGGTTGTGCCACTCTCCAATAAGCTACAATGATGTCATGTATTTGGCAGGGTCCACTGCACCGCTATGCCTGGGGGCCCATAATGCCTGGGGGCCCCATAATGCTGTTAAGACGCCTCCAGGCAGAAGTGATACAGATTACCCCCATACACAAATCAGAGGCAGATACTGTCTCTGCAATGTACAAATCTCAGCAGAAATCCAAGGGGCCGCATCTGATTTCCGTCGTGGATCACGCGTCAGGTTTTTCCAATAGGAAAAGTCCGTCATGTGAATAAACCCTTAAGGTTACTGTCATGTTGTTGCTGCAGTTTATGTCTAGGGGCCCCTTAAAGAGATGGCAGCACATTCAAAGGGACCCTGTGGGTTGGGGTCATATAATGACCCAAGGTGCAAAGTTGCAGCCAAGCTTAAGCTACATGCTTGCCTACTGCTCTGAACAGCTCTAGACAACCTTGGATGTGGACATGCTGATTGGGAAGGCTGGGGTAGAGGGTTCCCCTGTTCCAACAATTTAACCCCCAATGATATCACTTTTATCACCTACCCTGTGGACAGGTGATAAGTGTTCCAGATTGAATTACCCTTTGGAAGGGGTTTTATCATCACAGATAATTCCTTATAGGGGTTGTCCAGTGGAAAAAAAAAATACTTCTCTAAGCGATTCATTTACTTGCTAAGTATGTTTTATCAGTATTTTTGCATTTGTACAGTTTTCCCTCGTATAATATTGTGGCTTCTCTGCATACTGGTGTGAACTGGTACTAATTGGATGTGTAGTTTATTATTATTCATTTGCCCTCTTAGTTGTTGGGTGTGTGAACTGCCGCTCATTAGTTATCTGCACCTGTTATATCTCTCACAGGTAGCACTGTGGCTAATATTGCCTCCTATTGGGTTTAGTCTATTCCCCAGCCATTCAGCTGTAAGTATGGCCTAGTGGTGGTGTTTTTGAGCAAATAATGTCCCATTTTTCAGCGATTTTCTGTCAATTGTTAGCATAGGGACTCACAGGAAAGTGAGGTTGCAGATTATAGTGGCCACTATATCAACTAATACCTCATATTTGATATTTTTGCCCTAAATACTGGGGAGCAGAGGGTTTCAGCATTTTGTGTTGGACACCTGAAATATTCTGGCAGCGCCCCCCAATTGAATAGTAGAGGCGTCATTGGCTGTAAGCCAGCATTGTGCTCCACACATATCAGTACAAGTGGCACCCTTTGTATCACCTTATCTAGATGCAATTATAATACCAGCAACAAACCCCCTCATATTTAGAAGGTGTGTGAGTGGTTGTTTTATTTTTATTATTGCATTTGTGCAATCTCTCCTTGTATAATATTGTGGCTTTTCTGCCTAATGGTGTGAACTGGTACTTATTCAATGTGCAGTTATTTTATTATTCTGTTGCCCTCCCAGTGTACGAGAATGTGAGCTGCTGCTCATTAGTTATCTGCCTCTGTTATATCTTTCTAAATAGCACTGGGGCTTATATTGCCTACTACTGGGTTCAGTCTATTCCCCAGTGGCACCCTTTGTATCACCTTATATATATGCAATTATAATACCAGCAACCAACCCCGTCATACATAGAATTGCATGAGTGGTTGTCATATCTGTATTTTTGCATTTGTGCAGTCTCCTGTTGTATGATATTGTGGCTTCTCTGCAGACTGATGTGAACTGGTACTTATTCAATGTGCAGTTTTTATTATTCAATTGCCCTCCCAGTGGACGGGTGTGTGAGCACCTGCTCATTAGTTATCTGCACTCCAGCAATCAAACCCCCTTATACATAGAAGGTGTGTGAGTGGTTGTTATATCTGTATTTTTGCATTTGTGCAGTCTCCTCTTGTATCACCTTATCTATATGCAATTATAATACCAGCAACAACCCCCCTCATATTTAGAAGGTGTGTAATTGGTTGTTTTATCGTTATTTTTGCATTTGTGCAATCTCTCCTTGTATGATATTGTGGCTTCTCGGCAAACTGATGTGAACTGGTCCTTATTCAATGTGCAGTTTTTTATTATTCAGTTGCCCTCCCAGTGGACGGGTGCGTGAGCACCTGCTCATTAGTTATCTGCACTCCAGCAATCAAACCCCCAGTGTCTTAACATTTATCCCCTACCCTCTGGACAGGTGATAAGCAAGGCTAAAATACCCTGCTATAGGGGTTATATCATCACAGACAGTTCCTTGAAGAGGTCATCCGGTGGGAAAAACATATTTATCTAAGCAATTCATTCTCTTTCACTTACTTGCTAACAATGTTTCCAACCTGTGCAGATGAAAAGTTTTTTTATGGTACCTACGAGACATTGCATTGCCTTATGGAGGTGCCAGGTGGGAGCACATGGAGTGCCTACAACTCCTTTATATGGAGCCATAAGACGTACATGTGCCCCTCCCCCGCCCTCCAACATCCAGCTTTGCCAGGTGCATAAGCCCCGAAGAGCTTTTTGGTTGATGGTTTCTCTTTCCCATACACCTTCTAGTTTATGTATACATTTGTCTATCTGTAGACAGTACAAACCTATTAAACCTCAATCCATACGAAAATACCACAAAGGACATAAACACTGATGGGTTCTGAGAATTCAGACTCGCAGAATTATTCTCCCTTCTGCCTTGTACAATCAGGTACTTGTTTTTCCAGGGACTGATCACAATATTCATTATACATTGCTATTCGCCAGGCAGCCACCTGGCATTGAGCGGCGTCTTGGAATGTTTGATGATGCGGTAGTTCCATTAGAAGCTATTGCCTGAGTCCGGCTGGTTCCGAGGTGCCGGCTTCATCTAACACATCCATATTGTCTCGTCCAATAATGCGCTTTAATAACGCCGCGCCATAATGGTAATTAAAAATGTGACAGCCTTAATTAGAGATGACACAGACAGCTGTATGGAGGGACCCAATGTCAATATCTCGCTGAAGTTCACAGATTAACTCTTGGCTGTTTTTATTCATAAATAATTTCAGGAACAACAGATGACAGAGATTGTTGCTCCTAACGCGTTTTATGCAAATGCTAATTTACTTCAACAAATACCGTATAATTATAGCTCCTCGCGCTGACAATGTCAGTCCACATTTGCAACCGATATGGTATTCCATTACCGGCAAGGTTAGGCTACCAAGGACTGTCAAAAAATATCCTACTAGACTGTGGTTAATTAATAATGTAATAAAGTTGGGTAAATGAGTGTGTCAATAGATACCTCAATCTATCATACAGTAATACAAGCACCTCCCACTGTATGGCCGTACGGGGCGCGGGGTTGCAGGTTTATTTAAAGGGATACTACCATTGCAAGAAATAGGTGAATATTATGTGGATTTTTTTTTAGAAAGGTAAGATCTCTCCTTAGGGAGGGCACTTATATAGGCGTGTGGAGATTCGAAATTGCCTATTTTGCACTCCACGATGCATCTGCATATCACAAGGCATGATGGGAAAGGAGCTGAGAAGATCTAGTGCCCTCTGTTGGATGTAACAAATCCTCAATTTGCTTTTGACCCACTGGATCTTTGGAAAGCAAGAAGGGATATTTAGCCAAGGCAGCATCACCCATCTGTAGACAGCCGTTTCGGGGTTTTGCCCCTCGTCAGTACAGAGCAGAGCGATGCTGGCTTGGCTGAGTGGGAGGCAATGAGTGGCTCAGAAAGGGAAGATCTCTCCTTAGGGAGAGCACCTATATAGGCGTGTGGAGATACGAAATTGCCTTTTGCACTCCACGAAGCATCTGCATATCACAAGGCATTATGGGAAAGGAGCTGAGAAGCTCTAGCGCCCTCTCTTGGATGTAACAAATCCTCAATTTGCTTTTGACCCACTGGATCTTTGGAAAGCAAGAAGGGATATTTAGCTTTGTGGAGTGCAAAAAGACAATTTCGAATCTCCACACACCTATATAAGCGCTCTCCCTAAGGAGAGATCTTCCCTTTCTGAGCTACTCATTGCCTCCCACTCACCCAAGCTATCATCGCTCTGCTCTGTACTGACGAGGGGCAAACCCCCGAAACGGCTGTATACAGATGAGTGATGCTGGCTTGGCTAGATATCCCTTCTTGCTTTCCAAAGATCCAGTGGGTCAAAAGCAAATTGAGGATTTGTTACATCCAACAGAGGGAGCTTGAGCTTCTCAGCTCCTTTCCCATAATGCTTTGTGATATGTGGATTTATTTAGTCAGGTTGTTGTTTTATTTTATATGATTTTTTTTGAAGTTCCTCTATGTATATGACTTCTTCGCTTGACTCCCCCTCTGTGAGTTCTGATAGCGGCAGTGAGAATTTCTTAACTGTTTTTTTTCCCAGGCTATTCCTTTTAATATGCTTTAAAACTGGCATGGAGGCACCTTTTATTCTGACATGTCGCCCAATGTATCTACCGTATTTTTCGGACTTTAAGACGCACCAGACCATAAGATGTACCTATCGTATTTTTCGGACTTTAAGACACACCGGACCATAAGACACACCTATCGTAGTTTTCGGACTTTAAGGGCATGTGCACACGGCTTATTTGGGCGCGGATTGGAGCCGTACTGCGCGCCGGATTTGCGCTGCAGTACGGCTCCAATCCGTCCCAGTAACTACGGTAATCCACAGTTCTCATAGAGAACCATGTATTCTGTCTCTCCACCCCGCTCGACGAATCCGCCGGGCGGGGAGAAAGTGACATGCACATTATTTACGGCGCATACGGGCCGTAGATAATGACAGTCTATGGGGCCGGCGAGCTGCATGGCAGCCGGCGTACTTGCGAACGAAATACGTCCCCGCAATTCCGCCGGCAATAAGCCGTGTGACCCAGGCCTAAGACGCACCGGACCATAAGACTCACCTATCGTGGTTTTCGGACTTTAAGACGCACTTATCGTATTTTTCGGAGTTTAAGACGCACCTATGGTAGTTTTCGGACGTTAAGACGCACCAGACCATACGACCACCATTTTCCTCCCAAATTTGGGGGGGAAAAATGTGCGCCTTATAGTCCGAAAAATACGGTATACAAAGTCCCCTGGGACAGCTGATTGAGCCCCTTACCGACACTGTATGGGTATGTCCTGATGCTGGTAAGGGGCTTTGTAGCGGGATCGTGGCGCGATCCACTACATAGCCGGCGGTTACAGCACTCAATGGAGTCTCCGCCATCCCGCGCTGTTTAACCCCTTAGATGCTGCAGCGAACACAGCCGCAGCATTTACATGACTGATAAACAGTGCCGCGCACCTTTCCTCACTGCAATCGGGACACCAGTGGCGAGATCGCTGTGTCCCAATCGCTGAACACCCAGCTGGAAGCCTTATGAAGGCCTATATCACTGCCATGGATTCTGTTTTACTACTTCCTGCCCCATCTTTGTCTATATAATGCATTAGGCTGTACAGACTATCTCGCCCCTATGGGCACTCAGAGTTACAGTAAAAACAGAAAAATTAATTTTTAAAGTGTAAAAAATTATATAAATATTAAAAGTTTTTTTGCCATTTTACAAATAAAAAAATGAAAGCCGTTTTATTGTTTGAAGTGTTTGGGCTCTTGAGCTAATTCTATTAGATTCAATTTCAAATCCAGGGGCGAGTCTCTTTGCTCAGCGGTGTTTATCCTCCGGGGGCGTGTTTTCCCTCATGAAGAGCGTGACATCTAAAATTTGTGTAAGCAGGGGAAGGGGAAGGGAAGTCTGGAGAGGACAGCTTAAAACCCCCAAATTTTCTCTTTCTTCAACTTCGGGGGCTGCAAAAGCCCCTTGCTTGCTATTAACAGTTATACACACCCTAAATGATGAAAAAAGTGGGGAAATGACACTGTCTCCCCTCCCCCTCTGATCAGGCAGGAACTGTTGTTTGTTTTTATATGGGGGAGCACAGGACAAAGATGTTATATGGAGGGAAAACACAGGAATAAATTTGGTTATTGAGGGGATTTTGAGTTAAAAGTCAGTAATTGCCAGATCATTCACCTTAGGCGGGGAGTGAGAATGGGCCCAGCAGCCCCCTTTCATAGTGGTTTCACTTTCGGTTTTAAAAAGTTTAGGGGGAGTAAACAAGGGGGTGCACGCAGCCAATCACAGCGGGGAGGGACCTGGGCGTTTTCCCTTTGGGGTTGTTCCATAAAGGCTGAATGAAATGCACCAGCAATCACAGAAAAGGGTGCGTGTCCCAACAGCGCTGCAAAAAAAAAGCTATTTAGTAAGTAAAGCCATATTCTATATGTGACTGAGGAATACATACCAAATTTCAAAAGGTTATTTTTACTGTCTGCATAATCTGAGATATGATCTTTGTAGTGAGAAAACCCCTTTAAATAATAAAAAAGTTACACATATTTGGTATTGCAAAGTCCGATCTATTAAAATATAACATCAATTATCCCGAGCTCTGTGGAAGACAAGTCATTCCAAACGCCAAAACTGCGGTATTTTGGTCATTTCACGTCCCCTAAAAATTGGAATGAAATTGATCAAAAAGTCCCAAGTATTGCAAACTGGTACCAATAAAATATACACTTCATCCCGCAAAAAAAATAAAGGCCGCCTCACTCAAGTCTATGGGTGGAACGTCCAAAAAAGTTATTGGTGGCAGAAAATGGCGGCACAACAAAAATTTGAGAAATAGAAAATGTTTGGAATTTTTTTTACGGTACCAAAACATAGTGAAAAACGTACATGTTTGGTATTGCCGGATTCGGATCAACCTGTAGAATACAGAGAACTCATCAATTATACAAAAGATTGGAGGAGGTAAAAGCAAAACTCAAGCAAACATGGCGCAAGTACGTATTTTTTTTCACATTTTTCCCCACTTAGAATATTTTTGCGGTTTACTAGTCTATTCTGTGTTAGGATGAATGACAACATTAGAAAGTCCATCTTGTCCTGCAAAAAAAAAAGCTCTATTTTTTATTAGGCGGAAAAAATAAAAAAGTTAGGTTTGGAAGGCGGGGGGAAAACGAATGCAGGAAGGGGGTTTAAAAAAAAGGGGTACAGAGGAGCAGGCGGTTTTCTTAACGCCCTTATGGCCGAACCCCCTCCCCCCAAAAGAAGACACAGACATACAGCCAATTACAAACTCGGCTCTGAACTCGATTTTATTTTTCAGCGGGGCGTTCACCCGGAGCCGGGCGGTTATTAATATTTATTAAGAGCTCAGTTCGGGATAATGAACACATTTTAGCCAAATGGTCTTAATTATTTAGTTACAAGGGTCAAAGCCCCACTCTTTTGTTTTAAAGTGAACCCCCCATTAGATTCCTGTGTAAGATCAGAGCATATCTGTCACTGAAAGCAAAAGCGCTCGATCATCAGCAATATTTTTAATGTGCAAAATACATTTTA
Source organism: Phyllomedusa bahiana (assembly GCA_025379985.1). Lineage (NCBI taxonomy): Eukaryota > Metazoa > Chordata > Amphibia > Anura > Hylidae > Phyllomedusa > Phyllomedusa bahiana. The sequence continues at coordinate 19,514 of JAODAL010059513.1, forward strand.
TACCAGCATATTAAATTTTACCACTTCCTACTTTCCCATCAGCGTGCGCAGCCGAAGGGGTTACATGGGGTGCGAGGCTTGGGGGGTTTAAAAAAGGTGTGTATAGGGTGTTGCACATAATTCCTTGTGTTTAAAAAGGAAATGGCGATTTATCAGGTTTGAAAAAAGATTTAGACGGGTGTACTGCAACCCCCTCAACCCCACTGTGTAGGGGCCCCGAACGAAGAGTCACTGCCCCTCCTTTTTCCCAAAAACTATGGTTGGGGCCAGGGGCGACGGATGTCACTGCATCTTGCTTAACCCCTGTTATGGGCCCGGAGCAAGGTGTAATGCCTTCTAACCCTACGTGATGGGGCCCTGGAGAGTGATGCACGCACCTTGCAACCCTACTGCCCAGAGCCGCATCACCAGAAAAAGTTACAGTTTTCGCGGTAGTATGGGAATTAGACTTCAGTGATCAACAAAGGGTTGTCTTTTCCAATGATTCACATTTTCTGCTTCATCGACGAAGGGGACTTTGGGGTTTTCGGCAAATAAATCAGGAAAAAACCCTCTTGCAACCATTGCGGGAAAAGAAACACAAGTGGGCTGGAAGATTAGGCTTGGTATGTTTTCGTGGCATTCTCTAGGCCACTCATCCATGTGGAAGGCGCTAGCACCTGATTTGGGTATGAATCCCTCCTTGCAAGTCACATAACCCTTTTCATGCTGATGTCTCCCTGGGGCGGATGGGATTTCCAAAGCCCAATGCAAGTGTGTATGAAAAAAATGTATGTTTTTGGTTGAAAGAACATGACCAAGACTTCTAAGTATCATCCTGATCTTTTTGAGCCTTTCTCAGCCCCTCAATGGCTGTTATGTATAACACAAGCTCATCAGTAAATCAATATGCATATTGCATTGGAGTGAAAAGCTTCCGTCCAACGCCATGCTTTACAGTGCAGCTTTGCTTTTTTTTAATATTTTTACTGTGCGCTTGAATAAGACCAGCATAGGCTCAATAGGAAATAAGAATAGGTATTGGGTTGGAGACAAAAGTAACCACAATCATGTGAAAAGATTGACGTCTGCCTCTGCCTGACCCCCATGCTTTACACTGAAGCAAAACTGACTGACTCCGCAAAGAACAATACAAGTACAGCAATTTAGAAAATGTATGTTAAATATTTAAAACCCAAGGGGGAACCCCATGTAAAGCAAAAAGACTGAGCCACACTAAACAGGGTGGGTAAGAAATCGTCTATAACCAGAATAACATAACGAATATGATAACACTGTAACCCGCTATATAATCAAAAAAGACAGAGAACTGCTGGAATCATCCTTAAACTATTTTCATGTAAATGTATGATTTATTTCGTAAACAAGTAACAATATGAGTTGTACAGTGGCCCCATTTTATGACCCCGGGTAGCAGCCCCGGAGCAGCAGGGGGCCTAATTGTGCTCCCATATAATGATATAAAATGAGGCTGCACAGTATAGATCAATGGGCGTTTAAGATTCATTTTTACTTTAAATACTGTTCAATCATTTCTACACTGCTGTCAGATCAAAGTCATCAATACTCCAAGTTCAAAATGAACCTGGAATTTTAAAGACGATTGTAGGATACTTCTGCTATAAAAACGGTGTATATAAACTTAAAGAAAGAGCAAGGTAGATTGAAAGAAAGAGATACACGAATGTAACTACTATAATAATGCACCTTATGTAGAAAAATATAATTACTTTTAAAATTTCCTATGTAAAGAATATAACTATTTTTAATACTGCCCCCATGTAAAAAAAATAACTATAATACTGCCCCTTGCAGAATATAATACTATATCTGCCCCTATGCAAAAATATAACTATTTTAAAATGCTCCCATGTAAAGAATATAACTTTTCAAATGTCCCTATTTAAAAAAACCCTTTTTT